>JAHRHZ010000004.1:4038799-4094098 GCA_024137785.1 Ginglymostoma cirratum
ACAGCGACCCCTCTCTCACCCTGACCCCTCCCCCACTCTGACCCCTCGCCAACACCATCCCTTCCCCCACCCCGACCCCTCCCTCACCCTGACCCCTCCCCCATTCTGACCCCTCCCCAACGCCATCTCTTCCCCCACACTGACCTTCCCACACACTGTCCCCTGCTCCACACTGACCCCTCACCCCAACTGATCCCTCCCCCAACACTGACCCGTGCCCCACACTGACCCATTACCCCACACTGATCCTCCCTACACTGACCCTGCCCTCACAGTGACCCCTGCTCCACAATGACACCTCACCCCAACTGATCCCTCCCCCAACACTGACCCCTGCCCCAGACTGACCCCTCCCCCTGTACTGAACTCTCCCCCCACACTGACCCCTGCCCCAGGCAGACCCCTCCCCCCCATACAGAACCCTTCACACACACACTGACCTCTGCCGCAGGCTGACCTGCCCCTCTCTGGCCTTGGCACTGATTCACACAGGCGTATGGCTGCAGTTCCTATCAGACTGTGACAGTCGATAGCCACAGTAATGTTGAGTAATTCTACACTCACTGCTGGACTCTTATCTCCGATTCCTGATACTGGTGGGATTTCCTGTTTTGGTTGCAAACAGGACAAATTGCAATCCTTTAGAGATGTTGAAAAGGCCTTCTTTTTAACCTGAATTAAAATTTCAGTAAATATTTTGGAGAATGGGCAAATACGGTGCTGAACAAATATGTAATTGTGTCCACGATAAATTATACAAAAGACCATCCATAAATAAATAGATATTCACATGAACATGCTCATTAACATCATTAATTCAATAGTCAGAAGCAGAACTGCACTGAGACAGGATGTTCTCAAAGAGATGTTGCAGATTTTTCGGTACCTAATGGGATTAAGTTGACATGAACTGAGAGCGAGATAGTGAGGGCCGGTGGGCAGTCAGTGCTGGGAGAAGGTCATTCTTAGATGCCTCGAGTTCTGTTTTACTTTTCCCCGTTTTTTTTTCCCCTCAAAGTGATTTGAGAAACCATTTGCCAAGGGGTGAAGTCGGGAAGTGATTTAAGGCGGACAGCTGTTCTCCAGTCCTTGCTCTCTGTCCTGCCTCCTGCAGTTGTTGTTTGTACAGCCTTCTCACATATTTCTGTGAATTTTCTGCAACTGGTGTGACAAAACCGCAACACCAGCTGGGCTAGTGCAACAAAAATGCCATAAAAATACAACTCTTCCGGGGAGACCCATTTTATCTGGGGAGCAGTCAGAAAACGGGGAGGCGGATATGCGTCTTCTGATCCCTGTATAGTCTTCTGGTGGCATTATAACCCAGAGCTACACTCATAGAGCCATACAGCGCGGAAACTGACTGTCCAGTCTGACCTGTGCATGCCAACCAAGTTTCCTAAACTAAACTAGTCCCATCTGCCTCCGTTTGGCCCATATCCGCCTAAATTTTTCCTATTCATGTACCTGTCCAAGTGTCTTTTAAACGTTGTAACTGTACCAGCATCCACCACTTCCCCTGGAAGTTCATTCCACATACACACCATCCTCTGCGTGAAAAAGTTGCCCCTCAGGTCCCTTTTAAATCTTTCTCTTCTCACCTTAACAATACTCTTCCTAGTTTTGAACTCCTCCACCCTAAGGGAAAAGACTTTATCTATGCCTCTCATGATTTTGTAAACTCTATGAAGTTACCCTTCAACCTCCTACGTTTCAGTGGAAAACAGTCCCAGCCTATCCAGTCTCTCCTCATAACTCAAACCCTCCTGTCCCGGCAACATCCTGGTAAATCTTTTCTGAACACTCTACAATTTAATAGTATCCTTCTTTTAGCAGGGAGACCAGAACTGTATACAGTCCTGCAAAAGTGGCCTGATCAACATCCTGTACAGCCTCAATATGACGTCCCAACTCTTATACTCAATGGTCTGAGCAATGAAGGCAAGCGTGCTAAATGCCTTCTTTACCACCTTGTCTACCCTGTGATGCAACTTTCAAAGAACTATGTACCTGAACCCCTAGGTCTCCCTGTTCAACAACACTCCCCAGAGCTCTACCATTAACTGTATAAGTCCTGTCCTTGTTCGTTTTACCAAAAAGCAATCCCTCACATTCACCCAAATTAAACTCCATCTGCCACTCCTCAACACGTTGACCAAATTGTTCAAGATGCCCTTGTAATCTTAGATAACCTTCTTCACTGACCACTATACCATCAATTTTGGTGTCATCTGCAAACTTACTTACCATACTTCCTAACTTCTCATCCATATTGTTTATATAAATGACAAAAAACGGCGGACGCAGCACCGATCCCTGTGGAACACTGCTGGTCACAGGCCTCCAGTCCAAAACAAACAGCTCTGCACCATCACCTGTTCTCTGTTAAGGTTGTAATTAAGCTTAATTAGAGTTTAGATATTTTCTAACCAGTTGGCTCTGAAGCAGGTGGGACTTAAACTCGGGCCTCCTGGTCCAGAGGCAGGGACAATACCACTGCACCACAAGACTGGATGCATTGGGGCTTTGGTTAGCTCAGTTAGCAAGGAGACTGGAATCTGGTGTAGAATGATACCAGCAGTGAGGGTTCAAGCTCTGTTCAAGAAGGCACTGTCTCCTCTGTCTCCTCTCCTTGTCCAATGCTTGAGGAAGTGTTGGTGTCACATAGTGACAGTGTCAGGATCCCAGGCTGATGTTCTGGGAATAATCAGTTCTAATCCCATCATGGCAGATGCTCAAATTTGAATTCAATAAAAATCTGGAATAAAGAGTTGGCCCAATGGCAAATCATTGTAAAAACCCATTTGGTTTGCTAATGCCCTTCAGGGAAAGAAATCTGCCATCCTTACCTGGTCTGACCCTCATGTGACTCCAGACCCACAGCAATGTGTGGTTGACTCTTAACTGTCCTCTGGGCAGTTAGGGATGGGCAATAAATGCTGGCCAAGCCAGAGACACCCACATCTTGTGACTGTATAACTAGCCTATATCTGATGAGAGAGATACACTCTGAAACTTTGGAAGTGAGGTGTGTAGAGAGCAGTGAGGTGGGATTATAGTAAAAGATGATGTTGTCACCAACTGAGATATGTGCTGCTGAATGTACGCAAGGTTCAGTGTGGAATATTGAGGGGGTTGTGGGTCTTCATGGCCGTGTAGCACTTTACTGTAGCTGATTCCAAGAGGGGAACACAACCCAGCATCACATCGGGGTGAATTTGCCCCACCTCAAGGTTACGTTGAAAGTCTAGCATGTGGTGCGAGTGGCTGTCCCAGTGTTTAACTGAGCAGTCAGGCATTTTTGAAGACCATGCCCACCCAAGTTCCCACAACGTGCTCCCGCCACCCCCACCCCAGCAGTTTGAGGTCAGAAAATTCCCCCACCCTCTGCACAGATCACAGAAAACAAATTCCAGAGCTGAAACATGGAAACAGATGGCAATCTAACTCCCTAGTGACATGGTCATTGACCCTAGTATCTAACTGGCATGCAGAGACTGGGCAGATCCCAATATGTTTTGTGCTGAATTAGCTGCTGTCTCAAGACAGGCAGTTGGTACTTTATAACGGCTGTGTCTTCTCCATCTCTCACCCACCTGTCTCCCGGACATGGAGGATAGAGATACCTTGCCTGAGAGCTAACTGGAGGGTCACTGGAGGGAGATCACAGAGTGAGAGCCAGCAGAGTGCACCTTTTGAAGAATCCACCAACACAGAACATCTCCGAGAGAACAAATTCTCTAGAATGGAAGTTGTGGTGGAAAAGGAGATGGTATTGTGTTGATCCTCTAGGATTTGCCTGTGTGGGGCACCTTGGGGACAAGGAACTAGCATAAAGTAAACTGCCATCAAGGAATCAGGATGTGATGCTTCCTGCAGGAGACGTCCGTACTCCCAGGTCCCTGAAGCTCCCTGTAGTTTGTGGTAACTGGGCTGTGCCATTTATAATTACATCCCTGAACAGGTGACATGCATTGCTTCTCTAGACTTCAAACCTTTTGCAGAAAGTGCTGGAGAAACTCAGTGTCTGTGGAGAGAGAAACAGAGTTCACATTTCCAGTCAAATTCTGACATAGTCGAATCGTCCCAGACCTGAAACTTTTAACTCCGTTGTCCTTTCCACTGATACTGCTGGACCTCCAGAATTCCTCCAGCACTTTCCGTTCTAATTGCAGATTTCCAGCCTCTGCAGCGTTTTGTTCTTATTTTGTGCAATCTTTTCTGTGCCATTTCAATTACTTTATTTGTTCTTGCTACACACGCAAAACAAAACCTTTTTTTTTGGAGTTGGCACATTTGTGCAGTGGAACAAACTCCTTTACAAAGATAGACAGAGTCTTAGCTGCAATTTTCTGTGACAGTCCATAAATCACATGTAAGAGTCTAGCTCCCTGTAACCATATAAAAGTGCCCTTTACTATAACACACTCTCAAAGACAGGTCAAGTGAAAGAACTTTGTGCATGTTAAAACCATTGGAGCTTGCTTTTCTGTTAAATATTTTGAAGGGTTTTGATTGTCAGCTCATAGGATGGGGAGGGAAACTGCTGACAGCAGGTTTGAATCTTGTCTGTTCGTACAAACTGGGTTTGAAACTCTCAAAATTCACATCTGCTCAAATTACCTAGTTTATGTTTCTCAGCTGTTAAACCAAGTTCAGTGTATTTTTAAACACATTTAATTAATTAACAAATAGTTGCCAGCTGGCCTACACAACTGAGCTGCCATCGTTGCTGTTAGCGAAGCTCCTCAGTTGCTTGCTAGTGTTTAGCCACACGTATATTCCTTATTTAAACAGATTCACAGAAATTTATCTGATTCTGCAGACCCTTTAACTGAAAACAGATTCCACAAACACATGGAACCCTAACATTCCTGTCACTCCTGTTCAAATGGCACTTTCCCAGGAAACTGAAGACTGGGATTTAGCCCACTATGGCTCTTTCATGCTGCCACTTTTTGTCCCTGTCATTCT
Organism: Ginglymostoma cirratum; assembly: GCA_024137785.1. Classification (NCBI taxonomy): domain Eukaryota; kingdom Metazoa; phylum Chordata; class Chondrichthyes; order Orectolobiformes; family Ginglymostomatidae; genus Ginglymostoma; species Ginglymostoma cirratum. Next base: position 4,043,774 of record JAHRHZ010000004.1, read on the forward strand.
CTCCACCTGTGAAGATGCTACCTCTGATGTACAAAGGTCTCTCAGGAGTCTTGGATGGCTCCCAAGTGGCGGTTCTGCATGTAGGAGCCTAAGCAGTGAGTATTGGCAGCTTATTCAAGCATGACCTTACCCACATGCACATGCGCGGTACATGCACAGATAGACATAGTGCATGCGCAGACACACATAGCACACAAGCTAAGAACACACGCAGACACACACAGCATGCACAGTGCACTTTCACACACAGCTTACACACACAAAGGGAAACCATGGCCGAGTGCTAGTAGCGCTGGACTATTAATCCAGAGACCCAAGTAATGTTCTGGGGACCTGGGTTGCAATCCTGCTTCAATAAATATCTGGAAATGATGACCATGAATCCATTGCCAATTATCGGAAAAACCCATCTGGTTCACTGATGAAGATTTTCTGATGAAGGGTCTAGGCCCGAAACATCAAGTTTTCCTGCTCCTATGATGCTGCTTGACCTGCTGTGTTCACCCAGCCCCATGCTTGTTATCACTGATGTACTTACCTGATGTGGCCTACATGTGACTCCAGACCCACAGCAATGTAGTTGACCCTCTGGGCAATTAGAGATGGGCAGTAAATGCTGGCCTAGCCAGTGACATCCTCATCCTGTGAATGAATAAAAGAAATCTCATGATGCACATGCAGCTCACACACTCATGCAGCACGCACACACACACTCATGCAGCACGCACACGCATACTCAGGCAGCACGCACACGCATACTCAGGCACCACTCACACACACACTCATGCAGCACGCACGCACATACTCAAGCAGCACACACACGCACACACATACTCGTGCAGCACGCACACACACACTCATGCAGCACGCACACGCACACACATATTCATGCAGCACGCACACACTCACTCAAGCAGCCTGCACATACATATTCATGCAGCACGCACACGCATACTCATGCAGCACGCACACGCATACTCAGGCACCACGCACACACATACTCGTGCAGCACGCACATGCATACTCAAGCAGCATGCACACACATACTCATGCAGCATGCACACACATACTCATGCAGCACGCACACGCATACTCAGGCACCACGCGCACACATACTCGTGCAGCACGCACACGCATACTCAGGCACCACGCACACACACACTCGTGCAGCACACACACACATATTCATGCAGCACGCACACACATACTCATGCAGCACACACACACATACTCATGCAGCACGCACACGCATACTCATGCAGCACGCACACGCATACTCAAGCAGCACACACACACATACTCGTGCAGCACGCACACACATACTCATGCAGCACGCACACACATACTCATGCAGCACGCACACACATACTCGTGCAGCACGCACATGCATACTCAAGCAGCATGCACACACATACTCATGCAGCATGCACACACATACTCATGCAGCATGCACATGCATACTCATGCAGCACGCACACGCATACTCATGCAGCACGCACACACATACTCATGCAGCACGCACATGCATACTCAAGCAGCATGCACACACATACTCATGCAGCATGCACACACATACTCATGCAGCACGCACACACATACTCATGCAGCACGCACATGCATACTCATGCAGCACGCACGCACATACTCATGCAGCACGCACACACATACTCATGCAGCACGCACACACACTCATGCAGCACACACACACATACTCATGCAGCACGCACGCGCATACTCATGCAGCACGCACGCGCATACTCATGCAGCACGCACGCGCATACTCATGCAGCACGCACACGCATACTCATGCGGCACGCACACACATACTCATGCGGCACGCACACACACACTCATGCGGCACGCACACACACACTCATGCAGCACGCACACACATACTCGTGCAGCACGCACACACACGTATTCATGCAGCACGCACACACATACTCGTGCAGCACGCACACACACACTCATGCAGCACGCACACACATACTCATGCAGCACGCACACACATACTCATGCAGCACGCACACACATACTCGTGCAGCACACACACGCATACTCATGTAGCATGCACACACATACTCGTGCAGCACTCACACGCATACTCATGCAGCACGCACACGCATACTCAGGCAGCACGCACACACATACTCATGTAGCACGCACACACATACTCATGCAGCACACACACGCATACTCATGCAGCACGCACACGCATACTCAGACAGCACGCACACACACATGCAGCACGCACACGCATACTCATGCAGCACGCACACACATACTTGTGCAGCACACACACGCATACTTGTGCAGCACACACATGCATACTCGTGCGGCACACACACACATACTCGTGCAGCACACACACGCATACTCGTGCCGCACGCACACGCACACTCATGCAGCATGCATATGCATACTCGTACAGCGCGCACGTGTGTACTCGTACAGCACACATGCAGCTCACACATTCATGCAACGTGCACACACTCAGATGTCGCACACATGTACCATGTGATGAAGGTGCAGAGAGACACAAATTTAAACTTATGGTTCGTCAACTCAGATTTATTCCCAGCACAGATTAGGGATTAGACCAGGAACCTTTCCTAATCTATTTACTTCACTCACGCACACTGAGGTGTGCAATTACCCATTGAACAATTAGGCAAGTAAACATTTTTTTCACTTTATTCATCACCTGATTACCTGGAATAAATGAGGTCTCAAACTTTCTTGAAAATGATCGCTTAATTACCATTAACATGTGGAGTTTAGGAGACATCACTAACTCATTTTTTAAAATTTGGATAAAAATGATCTCGCATGATTTATTTGGAAGTTATCATCGCAAACGTTATACAAAGAGAAACTGTCCATTCTCTGTGTCATCCAGAACTCTAAGTGGTTTAGCCTGTGGTGTTATTAGATATTGCACTATGTAACAGGATGGGAAAATACACAGCAAATTGCGATGGGAAGGTGGGTTAATATTGTAATGAGTGTGGTACCTTAAAAAGTTATATGACAGTGCAGTAGTATCAGAAAAAGCTTGTCCCAAATTGTTGAGAAACGGTGTGATGTTATGAATCCAACAATAGTTGCCAAGTGAAAACCCTCTGCTCCAATTGACCTGTCTCATTCAGTTGCATCGCTTCATGTGCCACATTTTATACCCTCCGCACTGCCATGGCAGCTTCGTGAAAATGTCATTGCACTGGTAGTCTGGAGGCCAAGGCTAATATACTGGGAATATGAGTCTGAATCCCATCTAAAAGAGGGATTCTTCTCTCAAAGGGTTGTGAATCCGTGGAATTCAGCATCCCAGGGTGTGCTGCGTGCCGAGATGCTAAATAAACGTAAGGAGGAGATAGGTAGATTTTTAATTTGTAGTGGGCTAAAGGGTTATGGAGAGGGAGCAGAAAAGTGGAGTTAAGGCTGAGATGAGATCAGCCATGATTGTATTAAATGGTGGAGCAGGCTCAAAGGGCTGAATGGCCTCCTCCTGCTCCTTGTCATTTGCATTCTTATGCTGAACAGCTGTTGAATTAAAAGCCAGTTCAAACGTAGCTAATGATGATATGAAACTAACACTGAGAAACCCATCTGGGTCACTATTGTCCTTTAGGGAAGGAAATCTGCCATCCTTACCCAGTCTGGCCTACATGTGACCCCAGACCCACAGCAATATGGTTGACGCTTTCAGAAACAGCCCACCCCCTGCAAATTCCCCTCTAAGCCACTCACCACCTTGACTTGGACATATCTCGTCGTTCCTTCATTATCACTGCGTCAGCACCCTGGAAATCCCTTCCAAGTGGACATGGACTGCAGCAGTTCAAGAGGGCAGTTCACTACCACCTTCTCAAGGGCTACTAGCGATGGGCAATACTGGCAGCACCATTGCCCCTTGGGTAATAAATACATAATCTTGAGGGAGAGACAGAAACCTGGATAAAAAGCCAGGCCAGTTTCATTTAACAAGATCTGAGACATTTCTCTTGGTGATTATATGGGGCCTAGGAGATCAGTCTTAAACTTTTGACACCATACGGCATCTACCTTTCATGGCTTGCATTTCATTGCAACTTTAAGCAGCAGTGCATTCAAAGAATGAAACGCTGAACAAATTCAGATTTTGTTATTTTACACTCACAGTCACCCAACCAATTAACATGCCCAGCTGGTTAAACTATAAAGCTTTGGGGGTTATCTGATTGAAGTCTTCAAGATATTAACAGGAAAAAACAGGGTAGGTAAGGATAAACTATTTCCAGGGGATTCTAGAACTATGGGCATTATCTGAGAATTGGGGCCAGACCGTTCAGGAGAGACGTTAGGAAGCACTTCTACATACAAAGGGTAGGAGATGTTTGAAACTCTCTCTCACAAACAGTAGTGGATGCTGGATCAGTTGTTAATTTTAAATCTGAGAGAGATAATGTTTTGTTAAGTAAGTTACTAAGGGACATGGGCTGAAGGCAGGACTATGGAGTTAGGCCACAGATCAGCCATGATCTCATTGAAAGGTGAAACAGGCTCGAGGGGCTGAATGGCCTACTTCTGTTCCTATGATTTCCCAGGAAACTAGTCTGTGTGTTTCCGAAGCTGTGAAAGAGGGAATTCTGAGCAACAGAATGACTCTGAATATGGGTTCCTGGTCAGGCAATGGGACAGTACTCCTCCCGTACATTCACTGCCTGGTAAATAGTTATTTATTAGACACGTCCAAAGACAGATTCTAATGGTCATTGAAGGATTCAAGGGATATAGAGAGCTGGAAGGAAAATGGAGTTCAATCCCAAGATTGGCTATGATCCTATTGAATACCAATGGCCTGCATGCTCTGTTTCTTGTGCCTTGTCACACGTACACAGTCACAGGTTTCCTGAAAGAAATCATTATCCTAAACAATTATAGAATCATAGAGTCACACAGTACAGAAACAGGCCCTTCAGCCCATCATGTCTATACCAACCAATAAACACCAAAGTACACCAATCCCATTAACCACAGAAACAGAAATTGGTGGAAAAGCTCAGCAGGTCTGGCAGCATTTGTAGGGAGAAATCAGAGTTAACGTTTCAGGTCGAGTGAGCCTTCCTCAGAACTAGCCCAATTAACCTGCACTTGATCCGTAGCCATCTATACCCTGACATTTTAAGTGTTCTTCGAGATGCTTCTTAAATGTTGCAAGAGTCCTTGCCTCCCCACCCTTTCAGGCAGTGATTTCCATATGTGTACCACCCTCTAGGTGAAAAAAAGTTTCCTCAGATCCCCCCTGATCTGTTTACTGTTCGCCTTAAACGTATGCCCTCTTGTCTTAGACACATCTGCTGTACCAAGTATAGAGTAGGATTCCAGCAGATCCCAGATTCTTTCACCTACTGGAGCGCTGAGGCAGAATATGGCACAACCGTCGGAGACACTTATGGGTTCAATGAGTGAAATTTATCCTCTCTCTCACAGTGAAACAAACCAAGTCACTTCTCTGCTTACTGCAGTAACTCACCACAGTGAGTTTTTTTTAAGGATTGCCATCCTCAGCAAAATGCAAGAGACAAGGGGGTAAGAAAAAAGAATGATGTCGGGATTTGTTTATACAATCTGTTGCCAATCCACTGCACTTTTCAAACTTTTTTTTCTGACACCATTTCACTGGTAACTGCCCTGTGAAAATAGAATTTGCAGAATCTGAACTACAGCTAGTCTAGGCATCCCAGAGAGTATTATCACACACACTAGAAATAACTTAGAAAGCAGGCAGGACCCATATTAGGTAATGAATTTGTACCAGAAAGAAGGGAACAAGAAATTTATTGACAAGCTTATGTGACAGCGAGGCTGTAGAACACCCTTAGCTCCCTTCAGCAATTGTGATTTTAATACTGAGCAAGTGCAGAGGGATTTTTTCTGAAAAATAGTTAATGACGCAATTGTTTTTCTCCCCACTTCTGTCACAAGTGGAAAATAAAAGTGAAATGCTATTTCTGATAAAGGAATGTAATAGCTCGATCAGAAATATCGCTGTTTGATTTGAAGGGTGAGGCATTTACCAACCTTCCTTAGAGTTTAAACCTGCTGATAAAATAGCAACTTGATTGAGCTCATTCTGCTCTTTTTGGGAAGGAAGGGGAATCATTGAGCTTGGAAAATATAAGTTCGATTCCGTGGGGTGAAGCTGAGCAGCTTTCCCCACACGGGGCTTCAATCTGTTGTCACAGAGGCAGAAATTCCTGAAAAAAAACATTTGATATATTTTTCACACTTTTTCCATAAGGTGTGTTTGTGTTCAAATGTGTGCGAGCGGGCATGTATGGAAGTGTGTATATGTGTACATATGTGAAAGTGTGCCATATTTGTATGTATGTGTGTGAGTGTGTGGGAGTGTGTGTATGTATATGCCATTTCTGTGCATACAGTTCGGTTACAGTCTCTTACGGGAAGATCACTGCGCATTTCTGCAACAGTTGGTAACTTTTGTTTGGCCTCAGTCCATTAGTTTGTGAGCTGGCTTCCAAAAACGAGATTAAATCAGCTCCCTCTCTCTCTGTCTCATTCTCTCTGTCTCTCTCTCTCTCTCTCTCTCTAACCATTCTCCTCCTGAGAATTCCCATTACCAGTGTGGTTAGGTAGTTCAGCATATGTTGTCGGTGACTTTCTGTGGTTACCAGGCCCACTGCATGGTTGGTGGGGGTGACGTGGTTGAAGTTGCGGGGGGGGGTGCCGGTTGGAGGAGTGGTGTGGTGTTGGTGAGGGTGGGCTTTGGTAGGAATCGGGGATGGTGTTGGGGTTTGCAAGGACAACGACGTAAAAACAACCAGTGGTTCTTGAGAGAGGCTCGTCGGCTGTTGGAAAGATGAACATTTATTCACTAAAAATGAACTTTCTTTGCAACAATTGACCTTCCACCATTGCTTTGACAGGAGGGAAGAGCTTGAGAGAAGCAGCTGTTGCTAAGTGATGCACCGAATTGACTGGATCGGTAAGTTTCTGGGCTCCCAGTTACTTTCCTCTTGTCAATTTCAGAATTATATGGTTATCAATCCTTCATTTGGTCATTTCTGGGGATTATAAGTGTTCATTGGTTAATCTGTAGATAAAAACCAATCGTAGCTCTGCGTACAGTTGTGATTGACCCAGTAGAGATGATCCAATCAGTTTTCTGAGTTACAGTGGTTTGGTTTATTGGACACCGAATGACATTGCTTAGCCGCACTGTATCAGCAGGTTTGCAGTTGTAAAGTGCTAGTTAATTAAGTCACCAACAGGCCCTAAAGTTGTCAGACGGAGTTGACTCACAAACAGTGGCCCGAGGAGTCTCCATTTGTTGTGGAACGACTATGTTTGATTTACTATCTAAAATTCATAAGGGATTGGACAGGGTAGATAATGGATGGAGTTTACCCCTGACTGAGGAGTCTGGAATATGGAAGTACTGTCTCCGGATAAGAGGGCAGCCATTAAAGACTGAGACGAGGAGGTGTTACGTCACTGAGAGGGTTGTGAATCTTTGGGATTCTCTACCCAAATGCCTGTGGGCCCCAGGTTGTTGAGTATACTCAGGCTTGTGATTGGTAGACTTTTGGGTAATAATGGGATTAAGGAATATGGGGGTGTGGGAAGCAGGAATTAGGGTAAAAGGTCAGCTGTGACCTTGATGTTTTGGGGGAAAAGGCTTTACAAAGTTGACTCCAGCTCCTATTCCATAAATTCAAAGAATCTCAGGATTGTTGTGGTGCAGAAAATTATGCCAGTACCGGCTCTATTTAAACTTGGTGCCAATCTCCTGCCTTTATCTGACAACATTGTTTCTATTTAAGTAATTGCCCAATGCCATCTGGAATACCTCGGTTGAACCTGTTCCCGTCACACTTCCAGCAGTGCATTCTAGACCCTATCTACTTGCTGTGTGAAAAAGATTTTTTTTCTCACTTCACATTTGCTCATTTTGTGAAGATCTGTAAAACAATGCCCCCTGGGTTCTCGATCCTTTTATGAGCAGGAATAATGTCTACCCATCCACTTTCTCCAGACGTCTTGAAAACATTTATCAAATTTGCTCCCAGCCTTCTCCTCTCCAAGGAAAACAGTCCCAACTTCTTCAATCATTCCTCATATCTGAAGTTTCTCATTCCAGGAACCATTCTTCTAAAACCTCTTCCACATTTCCCTAATGCATTCCCATCCTTCCTAGAGTATGGTGCCTTTACACAATGCTCCGGCTAAGATCTAGTCAATGTACTATATAAGTTCAGCATAACCTCCCTGCTCTTCTGCTCTGTACACTTATGTATAAAGCCTAGAATACTGTATGTTGTTAACTGCTCTGTCTACCTGTCTCTGTCCTATCATCTTTAATGGCGTAATGCACTTATACACCTAGGTCTTTACGCTCCTTCAAATCCAAAATAGAATAGTACTCTTTAGTTTATAATGCTTCTTTATGTTCTTTATGCTTCTCTGCGTTAAACTACTTCTGCACCCATCAGCTCACTCCAAAGCCCTTTGGGGTTCCACACTATCCTCCTCACAGTCTACAACCTCATCCACCACCGGAGCTACAAATCTTCTCAAAAACTTTATCCTTCTCACAGTTTATAATTTTTCTAAGTTTTGTATAATTTGCAAACTTTGAAATTGTTCCCACCAAGATCCAGATCATTAATATGTATCAGGGAAAGCAAAGGTCCCAATACTGACCCCTGGGGAACTCCAGTACAATCCTTCCTCCAGCCTCAAAAATATCCATTGACCAGTCCTCTCAGTTTCTGATCCCTTGGCCAATGTTGTATCCATGTTGCTACTATCCCACTGATACCATGACCTGTGACTTTCCCACAAGTCTGTTACATGGCTTTCATTCAAACACCTGGAAGTCCATATATATCACACCGACATTTTTACCCACCTTGAGCCTTGCTGTTGCTCTTCAGAAAACTTCAGCGAGTTATTTAGACAAGACATTTCCTCTTCCGAATCAACCCACAATTTTCCATGTGACTATTGATTTTAATCTGAATAATTGTTTCTAGACACAGACAAAGTTAAACTGACAGGTCTGTAATTATTGGGCTGACCTTTACAAGCTTTTTTTGAACAGGGGCATAAGGTTTTCAATTCTCCAGTCCGCTGGACTGTTCTTCAGTTCTAAACAGCCTTTTGCACTTTTAACTAGTTCAGTTTGAACAAAACACCACTTAAATCACCGATCAATCCACCACGTCAATAACTTGCATTGATACAGTGTCTTTGAAGGAGTAAATCTTCCTAAAGCCACTTCAAAGGAGCCACAGGGATCAATGCTGGGGCATTAATTTTTTAAAAATTATAGAAATGACTTTAATGAAAGGACTGAGTATTGTGGCCATGTGGCTTCTGAGAGGTTCCATGCACACTGCTCACACTTCAATTAGTGTACCAACAAATTGACATCCAGTTGTGAAAGTCACTGCTGTCCATGGACCTCAGAGGTCCCCAGAGCAGGAAAAAAAAACAGGGGAATGCAGACTGAAGGGATGGTTGCTAAATTTGTTGATGATACAAAGTCAAATAGGAAAGTAAGTTTGAAGAGTACATAAAGAGGCTGTGAAGGGATCCAAATGGTTTCAGTGAGTGAGCAAAAACCTGGCAATTAGAGTACAATGACGGAAAATTAAGATTGTCCATTTTGGCAAATGAATAGAAATAAACACATCGATTAAACAGTGAGAGGTTGCAGAAGGATCTGGGCGTCCAAGTGCATTAATCACAAACATTTGGTATGTAGGTACAGCCAATGGAGTGTTATTGCAAGGAGAATTAAATACAAAAGTAAGAAAGTTGTGTTTCAGTTACACAAGGCAATGCTGAGACCATATCTGAAGCACTGTGTACAGTAGGGGAGGCAACAGCCTAGTGGTACAATCACTAGACTGTTAATCCAGAAGCCCAGCAGATGGTGGAATTTGAATTCAGTGAAAACCTGACATTAAGCGTCAAATGATGACCAGGATTTCATTGCTGATTGTCAGAAGAGAACCAATTAGTTCACTAATGTCCTTTAGGGAAGGAAACTGCCATCCTTACCTGCTCTGGCCTACATGTGACTCCAGACCTACAGCAATATGGTTGACTCTTAACTGCCCTCTGGGCAATTAGGGATGGGCAATAAATGCTGCCTGGCCAGTGACGCCATAATCCTGTGAATGAATAAAAAATGTATTGGTCTCTTTCTTTAAGGATGGATGCAAATGTGTTAGAAACAGTTCAGACAATGTTTCCCAGCCTAACGCCTGGAACGGGGAGGTTGTGCTATCAGGAATGTTTGGACAGGCTGGCCTTGTATCCACTGGAGTTTAGAAGAGTCAAAGACGATTTGATCGAAGTTACGAGATCCTGAGGGGTCTTGACTAAGCGAATGTGGGGAGGATTTTTCCTGTAAGTTTGTGATTGTTCAGGGAATCAAAAGTTATGGGGAAAATGCAGGAAAGTGGACATGAGGAATATCAGATCAGTCATGATCTGATTGAAAGGTAGAGCAGACCTAAGGGGCTGAATGGCCTTCTCCTGTTTCTATTTCAGATGGTTTTATGGTTTCTTGTGGTAGAATCTAGAACTCAGGGTCACTATTTAAAATTAAGTGCTTACCCATTTCAGACAGCGAGGAGGAGAAAGTATTTTCGCTCCAAGGACCATGAATCTTTGGAACTCTCTTCCTCAAAAGATGGTGGAATCGAACGGGTAAATGGCACATTGTATTGAGTTGTGAGCGAAGGAAATAGCTTCCTCAGCAGAGGTATTGAGTACAAAAGCAGGGAAGTTATGCTGAACCTTAATAAAGCTTTGGTTAAGCCAGAAAGAGAGTTACATATATAGTTCTGGACACCACATGTTAGGAATGTTGGATCGGTCCTTAAGACAGTGCAGAGATCAGGGATTTTCACTACAAGGTTCGTTTGGAGAAACTGGGGTTACTTTCCTTGGAGCAAAGCAGGTTGAGAGGAGATTTGACTGATGTGTACATGATTATGGGATGTTTAACTAAGGTGTTCCTTGTCTGATGGTGCAAGGACTAATGGACACAGATTTAAGGATTTGAGCAAGAGATGCAGAGGGGTTGTGAAAGAGAATATTTATCTGAGTGGCAATGACCTATAAAGGCATTGGAATCAGGGATTATGAAACATTTCGAAAGGAAATTGGATGGGGATTTGCAAAGCTCTGGGGATAGAATGGGGCATTAGGATGGACTGGATTGTTCCGCGGAGAGCCAGCATGGACTCAATGGACTGAACGACCTTCTTCTGTGCTCCCTCCAGTTATAAATGGGATTGATTGTGTGTGTGAATAAGCCAGTGAGGGTTATCAGATGTGGAGTTGCCTTCCACCAGCCTTGGCTTGGCTTATGGGTGAAATGCCCATAAGGGAAAGAGTGAACAAAATAGTACAGAGTGTGAAGGCTTTGGAATAGAATGACATGATAGAGCTGTGCTGTTTGGAAAAACAAGAGTTTTTCTTGTTTGTCTTGCTGTCTGAACTCACATCTAGAGGAGGGAGAGGGGACTAGGCAAACATTGGGTAAAAAAAACAGAATCAGCTCTCACAGTGTGAAAGTGGTCGTCCTGCCCTTTATTAACACAGATCCCAGTAGCAGCCTCCACACAGCCTCATGTTCAATAAGCACAAAGGGCCATTCACCATGAAGGCAAGTTTGTGCAAATGTTTAAATGCAAGGTGGCATGTGTGGCTGATGTTTGCAGGTCTTTGCCACACTGTGTCCTCCAAGGAGGGTGGGGGTAGAACTGAACTGTCATTCCACTGCTAATAATGGACAGTGTAAACAGACAGGTTGACTGTAATTCTCTACAAATTATAAGGAAACCAAACATTTTGTATCTCTTATGATGCACAAATATGTTATATTTAAATAGCCATTTTTATTATTTCATTAACTCCTTCCAATTGCAAATATCAATCTTTGTCAGAATTAAGTTAATTTTCATAAAATAGTTTGCAAGAGTATCAATTAATATATGACTTTGCTACTTGTAAATTTTTCAGAAATTAAGCATTTTATTCCTTATTTAATAAAACTCTTCAACTGTGTGTGTGTTCAAAATAATTATTTCAGCTAAGCGAAGACATTGGTACAAATGGCCTGTTCCATACACTCGTGTGATATATTGGGGAAGTTAAATGCAGAAATGTTAATTAAGCATATTATGTTAAACTGTCTTTCTTTTAAATCTATCAAGAAACATTGAAAGACATGGAGAAGCATTTGTCAGTCTTGAAAAGTCATTCACTCATTTGTCAGTTCAAGAATACAAACCCACAGTGATTAAAAGAGCAAAATATATCTCTTGGTGTCAATTCTGCTTTGGTTCTAGAGAACAAGATTTGCTCTCGTTTACCTCCTTCTGTACCATCATACTACTTCATCGTTAAAGTGTTTGGGCTCGAAATGTGACACAGCTTGATGTTATCATCATGTTGAACAATTGGGCGGCGCGGTGGCTCAGTGGTTAGCGCTGCTGCCTCACAGCACCAGGGACCTGGGTTCAATTCCACCTACGAGTGACTGTCTGCGTGGAGTTTGCACATTCTCCCTGTGTCTGTGTGGGTTTCCTCCGGGTGCTCCAGTTTCCTCCCACAATCCAATGCTGTGCAGGCTAGTTGGATTGGCCATACTAAATTGTCCAGGGAAAGGGTAATAGGTCTGGGTGGGGCGCTCTGAGGGTCGGTGTGGACTTGTTGGGCCGAAGAGATTCTATGAAAATTTGTAGCAAGTCAATTGATGTCAGTGCTGCTGTATTACCCCATGGGTCTTCTGCCCCTGTGTGCTGTAGGTCAAGGGGATATGAAACCCATTGGGCAGGAGGTTGCAACTCTGAGTAGATGACATCCTCAAATTGAGGCACATCTGACAATGCCATTCAGCTCTGTCTCTCTACTCTTCCAAGTCCTGGCAAATTCCAGCTTCCGTCTCTTTTCACTAGCCCATCCATTAATGGGTCTAAGGAGCTTACTGCTAATTCAGAGGGAGAGACCTGATGAGCTCGCTCTCGGGTAAAGGGCGATAGAATGGATTTGAACTGGTTAGAGTTGAAGGAAGTGTTGATGAGATGAATTTAACTGGAATTCAGGAGAAAGATCTAATTAACTTTGTTGGATTATAGCCAATTTAAGTTGCCAATCAAAGTTTGCTTGACTTCTGTTGAACAGATTTGGTATTGTATCAAATAACAAACAGAGCAGCACTGACCATGGAACAGTTTGTGATGGAGCGATGATTCAAACTAGCTTGATTCTACCCCTCATCCAAAGAATAGAACAAGATTCATAGATATCATAATGTCAGTGCTGCAGTTCTCAATGGCTCTGCTCTGGATGAAGTCTTTTAATTAAAATATATTTGACACTGACAGAGGCTCAAATGGAACAACTGAAATTTGTCCATTGTTCTAATCGTTTTGTGGCATTGTGCATAACACTGTTTGCAACTCATTTCCTTAACTCGCCCAAGTTTCTCCTGTGCAATGAGAATCTATCAAATATACCATTGGGCTAAAATGTTTGCAAATGACAAGTTTCTGCCTTGCAGATAAATGTAAGGATTGCCACTCCAGCTTCCTTTGTTCAGCGACCCTTTAGAAATTCAACTAAATACGTACCTACATCTGAATTTGGTGCAGGGTAGGCTATTCAGCCCTTGAGCCTGCTATCCTATTTAATAAGATCTGACTACTCCACATTTCCACATAGCGCCCCGATAACCTTTCACCCACTTTGCCCATTAAGAATTTATCCACTTCTCACCTGTTTCCATCACCTTTTGAAGAAGGGTTCCAAAGACTGATGGTCCTCTGAAAGAAAACTTTTCACCTCGTCTCCAGCTGAAACAGCCGTGTCTTTATTTTTAATCAGTGACCCCTAGTTCTCGAGTGTCCCACAAGAGAAAGGATCCTCTCCACATCCATTGGTCACTTCAGAAGCTTGTGTTTTAATCAAGTCACAGCTTCTAAACTCCAGTTTAAACAAGCCAGAGCTGTCCAACCTTTCCTGAAAAGACAGCTCCCTGAATCCAGGCATTAGTTGAGCCAACACTCTCCGAACGGCTTCCTATGCATTTACGTTCCATTCATATGCTCTTCGCAAGTTTAAGTACTTCCCTTCATTGAAGCAGGCCATTTGGCCCATCAAGCCCACACTGACCCTCTGAACAGCAGCCTACCAGATCTACTCCCCTACCCGATAACCCTGCATTTTCCCATGGCTAATCCACCTAACCCTGCACACTACAAGGAAATTTAGCATGGCCAATCCACCTAACCTGCACACCTATAGACTGTGGGAGGAAACCGGAGCACCCGGAGGAAACCCACGCAGACATGAGGAGAACGTGCAAACTCCATATAGGCAGTCGGGCAAGGGTGGAATGGAACCCAGGTTCCTGGCACTGTGAGGCAGCAGTGCCAACCACTGAGCCACTGTGCCACCCTTCAATTTTAGCATCAAATGTATATCACGGTCCTAGTCTCCGCTGAGTGTTCTAATGAGATAGCCTTTTTTTTTGCTTTAGCAGATCAAATCATTTCATTCACTGCAAGAGTTCTTGAGGAAGCAAAGGTTCAGCATCATTTTGTATAGCAACACATCCAAGATCTTGATGTTTCCAACTTTGGAAGACAACGTGCTATGTATTCTCGGAGCTGTTAATCAGCGTTGAGAGTGCTTTCTGCTTGCAGGACAGGTGGCGTTTCTGCCAGTACACATGGATTAATTGTCACAAGTTCAGCATTGTCTTAATTGCCTTGGGGCTGGCTACAAACTGGGCATCCTCCAAACTGTGCATTTTCGAGCAGTTTATGCATTGTTAATTAGGAAACTTAATGGGTGTTTACTGAGCAATATTTGTTAATGATTAGCATTGCGGGGTGTGATTCTGCTCAACAATGCATTTAGCCCAACAAAATAAACTCGAATGGGTGTGAAAAAGCAGTGTCAATATAACAGCTGAGATTTCAAATATTGGTGTGATAAATATAGTTGACTATTGTTAACATAATTTGTCAGAAAGTGCCTGGTGTTAATGACTGAATTTTGCCCTTTCTAATGATTTTATTTAAAATATGTTTGCTTTGTGCTCATTAAATACATGCTGTTATGATTCTGTTGGAATGAAGCCTGGTTTCTGTTTGGCTGAGCAGTGTGTGTCCTTCCCTTTTACCCACTCATCATGATGCCGTTGAAAAGCCCTACACACTGGCTCCAACTCATGGAACTGCAGTTTAATAGATGCCAGTATTGTCCCTTGTGCCGATGAGTTTGTGGTGTGGGTGGGGCCTATGAGTGAAATTGAGTCTGAGCGAAACCAGCAGAGATTATGTGTGAATACCGAGGTACTCAGGCGTACTGAGGTACAAAGCTCGGGGAAAAGAGGTGGCTAATTACCTGAACACGTTTAACTGTTGAGATCTTAACATTTTGTCTCTGTGTGTGGCCATTTCATTGCACGTTACGTGATAAAGAAAGGTTCTCTTGTATGTTACTATTGCTGGATTTGCAATCCAAAAATCTACCAAGCCACAAACCATTGATCCACTCCTAGACAGTCCTTTATTCTGATCGTTTTATTCTATGGTAGTCATAATATTCTGGTATGTAAAGGGTTAAAATGGATAGCATTGAAATCATTCTGTGTTCGACATGGCACATTAATACATTCATATCAAGTTCTTTAGTACACCATTTTAACCAATCCATGTGTTAACTCCATCATCGAGTTACATCGGAATTTCTTAGGAAGGTGAGAGTGCATTTGTTAATAATATCCCACAGTGCACTTTCACCTCTCAGGGATTTGAATTACTGAAGTGTCACAAAATAAAACTCCACAATCTGAGGAATCGGATACAATTTAAATTAATGCGTCTTTTTCTTGGGCAGCCTGTTATGGTTGTGGGTGACTTGTTTCCAGCTCCCGAAATGAGTGCTCAGCTGATTGCGGAGTCTAATGCATGACTCCCCCATTCTGTGCCACAGGGGGCTGTTGGGGTGGGGAGTAGGAGGGTGGGACACACCCAGAATGCACTCCCTTTTCTTTTGATGTTTGACTACAAACTTGCCATTGGCAGTGAGGCTCAAGGTGTACAGATCCTTGACTGTGAGCTGACCTAGGCCAGAGTTTCCCGGGTGACATTGGGGTTTAGCACTTTATCAAAGAGGTTTTGAGGATGTCCCTGATATGTTAGAGTTAGATACATTTTTTAGGGTTGAAGGGATCAAACAATACAAAGAGACAGCAGGAACAGGACACTGAGTTGGATGAACAGCCAAGATCGTAATGAATGATAGAGCAGGCTTGAAGGGCCGAATGGCCTATTCCTGCTCCTTTTTCAATGTTTCGCTGCCGTCCAGGGATTCACTCGGCGTGTTGAAGCTCTGGTTAGGGAGCTTCTTTCAGGAGTCTCATGCCAGGTGTGGGGACAGTGTGGTCCACCCTGTGCGGATTGAGTTAGTGCAGAGGCTGTTAGTCTGAATGGGAAGACTGGCATCAGTGCACCTTTCCTATCAATGAGTTTGCAGGAGGCACCACTGATGGTACCTCTGCAGGCTTTGAGCTGTCTGTTGTACATCGTTCACATCTCTGAGCCACGGAGGGGAACAGGTATCATTACTGCTGTATCAGCCATGATGCTGGTGCTGGATTTGAGGTTCTGGTCTTCAAGCACTCTCTTTGTCTGGATACAGAAGACTGTGCTGCCATGCCGAATGTGGTTTTGAACCTCATCATTGATGTCTGCCCTTGTTGACACCAGCTCTCAGGGACTGGAAAGTGGTCCATTCAGTGTCTAAGGTCTCATCATGGATTTGATAAGTGGTTCGGTTGGAGGAGATGCAAATGCTGGTGCAGGGGCAGGTTAGGGGAGGATCTTTGCCTTATCAATGTTTTGTGCAAGATCCATGCTCTCATATGCCCCAGTGAAGGCTTGAGACTTGGTGACTGAGTGGGCACAGATGCAGGCATCTTCTGCACAATGTTGTTCGATGACAGACGATGAGATGACCCACGAGCTGTCCTGCAGGCGGAGGGGACTGACCAGGTTTCTATTTTTAGGTCCACTCCAAAGAGAATTTGCTGATGAAGGGTCTAGGCCCAAAACGTCAAGCTTTCCTGCTCCTATGATGCTGCTTGGCCTGCTGTGTCCATCCAGCTCCACACCTTGTTATCTCGGATTCTCCAGCATCTGCAGTTCCTATTATCTCTGATATAAGTGGTAGGAGGCTCATTTTGGGAACAACCGTCACATAAAATTAGTGATTCTCTACTCCAGCCGTAGACAATTTGCCAAAGAGGGGAATGCAGTGGTGTCTAGGAAGTAGAGTTTGTAGCAGAAACCATGGATTTGGACTTTCAATATTGAATTAGAGGGAATTTCTGCTGATTCAAGTTGGTTGTTAGACAAGCAGTCTGATCACTGAGAGACAGTGGAGAGGTTGAGAGAGCTGAGTGTGAGGTAGAGTGTGAGGTTGCTGCTGTCTCACATTGTGTTTTCAGCTGATGTTGCTGAGGGGTAGAGTGTAGATGGTAAATAAGAGAGACCAAGGACTGATCCTTGGGGAATATCAGAGAAGTCATTGCAAGTGATTCTCTGGCATGGTCAGATAGATGAGAATGGAAGCAGGTGAGAGCTGGCTGATGGTAGAGAGGCAATGGGAGAGTGCACCATTCAGATTAAGAATACATGTGTTAAGAAGGATAAATGTTACAAGGCCCCAGGAGCAACACAGGGTGTGATTGATTGGGGTGATTACTGGTCACTTAACTCTGCTGAGTTGATTCTTTGTTTCTATCCACCTGCTATCATTATTACCAAGACTTGCCTTCAGTAAATTGCTCTTTAAAGCTCATCCTTAAAGTCTACATGTGTGTATTTTAGAATTAGAATAAGGTTCTATTATGTGTATTCAAGTACAGGAGTACAGTGAAAAGTTTAAACTAAATATCTCTTAATATACTGGAAGTGTTTTCAATTCTGTTCTTCTGTAACTGGCTGGAGTCTGGGCCTTTAAAGAGTGTTGTGTTTAAGGATGTTTCAGATTCATCGCTGTGTACATAGGAAATCAGGTGGCACCTCCTTTTGCAAAGCTTTGTGTTGCCAGTTGGATTAGGATTAATGTGTGTATCGGGGGCTGAAACAGGTCCAACAACTTGATAATCCAATAAACAGAACAGAAGAAAAAAGCCCAAAACTGGTTTGCTAAAGGAGGATTTAGCATTAACGCTGTAGACATGGGATTACAGAGAGTTTGGGGTGAGAGCCTGTAAAAGCTGTCAAAAGCTTTATGTGGACGAAGCAGCAGGAAGTTTAACTCATACTGACAAGGTCAGAGCTGACCTGCAGAAAGAGAAAAGCATTGTTAGAATGGGTGATTAAAGGGCTATTCCCAATTTCTGAACACATCAAACTGTTGTAGAACACATTCAGAGTTTAATCCTGTCAGTGTGGAGCATGTCTGGCAGCTCGCAGCTAAGCAGAACACTTTTCATACAGGACAATGCCAACTGCACAATGCTGCATTGGGAAGTGACCTCTAATGTAAGTGTTGCCATATTTAAGAGCCTTGATTGCAACACTCACTTTGAGATACATTTCCTATTATCATCGACCTACACAGTGTAAATTATAAATGGAGATTAAACAACATTAAGAAATTTTCCAAAGCCTTTGAGAGGGTCGATTGTGTGTTTTTTTTTCTGTGAACCAGACACCTCATGTTCATAACAAAAGCAGAAAAACTCAGCAGGTTTGGCAGCATCTGTAGGGAGAAAGCAGAGTTACTGTATCAAAAATCCGACGGCTCTTCAATAGAACTCTCCATATTCACCACAATTTCATATTTTTACACAGAACAAACTTCCATATTAGCACCAATGTGGCATCTGCTGATTTATTCTGAGAAGCACTGACTGATGCCTTAACATGGCAATGTATACCTAATGAATATTCATGATAAATTAGAAGGCAAAACCTCACAAAAGGGAATGTTTCAACCTGTGACCAATGAGAGAGCTTTCCACAGGTCATTGGTCAGTAGGTGGCCCATGAACAGTGGGGTGAAATCTCTGTATTCCCTTTCAGCCCTTTTCGTCTCCTAAACTCCATATGGAGCGCGTGGCTCTTCCAGTGCCCTCCCTGAAAGTAAAAGAACAAGACCAATGTAAAAATGGGACTGGTACGTCGAGGTTTAATGCCAGCTTGGAGATTACACGTGTGACTCCAGAACAGGATATGAATCCACCTGTTAACACACTAACAGGATACAGAGCCAAACAATTCTGATATGGAGCATATAAAACAAAAAATTGCTGGTTTGTGTGAAATGTGGCCAACACCATATCATAGCATTTGCACTTTTGTGATGACATTAATTAACCACAGTGAATATTCTCTGTTACATTGAATTTGAGCAGTTTGATCTCAGGAGTCTTATAATTTTGTTTGGGACAATTGAGAAATTCTACATATTTCTCAATTTATCACTGATGTGACTATGATATCAAACTGTAGGATTTAACTATTTATAAGATATGGATATCATAAGGTCAACATTTGTTATCTATCCCTAGTTGCCCTTGAACTGAGTGACTCGCGAGGTAATTTCAGAGGGCACAAAAAACAAAGTTGCTGGAAAAGCTGAGCAGGTCTGGCAGCATCTGCGAAAGAAAAAACAGAGTTAACATTTCAGGTCCGGTGACCCTTCCTTAGAACAGAGGAAGGGGCACCGGACCCGAAATGTTAACTCTGTTTTTCCAGCAACTTTGTTTTTGGTTCTTGATTTACAGTATCCACAGTTCTTTCGGTTTTCATTTCAGAGGGCAGTTGAGAGTCAACCACATGGCTGTGGGTCTTGGGTCCAGACTGGGTTAAAGTAGCAGATTTCCTGCCCTAAAGGGTATCAGTGAACTGGATGAGTTTTACAATGATTGACAACGGTCACCATTACTGAGGCTCACTTTCTCTTTCAGAGAAATGAATTAAATTCAAAATCCACCATTAGGTTGTTATCTTGGGCCTCCAGGTCCAATGAGTTTCCAGCTCCACCTCTGTCTTCCCTGATATTGGACCTTGTTGCTATCAGACATACTGTGACTCCAGGATGAAGAGAGGTGCTATCTCTCAGAGACTGAATCTTAGAGCAGCTGAAATGCTGAGCGCAAGAGTGACTCATTCATTTCTCTGTTAAAAAGATGAAGAGTGTAACTCCACAAAAGGACTTGACCTGACAGGGCTTGGCAGTGACACTGAGCTTGCAGATTGGGGAATACTATGTTCCAGTGAGGAATTTTGCTGCAAATAGGTACCAGACCGGGAAGGGGTCCAGAAGTCACTCAAATTGTAGTAACAAGGAGTTTTTTAAGGGGGTTTCCAAGCCAGGTGACTCACCTGCAGTAACACAAGCTGACCACATGAGTCATGTCCTAGCTAAAGCACAAAGCCAGGCTCCAATAAAAAGAAAAAAGTTTGCAATTACAAACTCTCAAGGTCATCCATTCACATTCCACACTGAATTAAAATCTCTAATAACATCCCATCTCTCTCCCTAAAGATTTTCCAACACACATGTATAATACATAAACACAATTGCAGCAATGGGATGCTGGTGGAGTTGAACAAGGCTAATGTTGATGGCCAACATATAAAGTTGTAATCTAAATAATAAAGGTAGGTTTTTGTATTCTGAGAAGCAAGTGGCCAATCAATGCTGTGTTTAAATAGGTGGTTTTCTTTTATTTATTCCAAACATATGTTGCCCCCTCATCCCAGTTTTCAGCAGACATTCCCACATGGATGATGTTATTGGTTCAATGTTCATCTTTCTCCCTGCATTGTTCAGTCAAGTGACTACATCATGCAGTGCAACAGCTCAGGCAGAAGCAGTGAACAATACAATTTCAGCATCTGACGCTGAAGCTTGAAACCAATGAGATTTCCATTCAGAAGTCTGAACTTGCCAGTTCAGTGTTCATGTAAGATCCCTCATTAGCTGTCAGAAATGTGGATGTGAAATATTAGGTCAAGAACGTACTCCAAGCTATTACTTGGGCGCCTTTTTGAGGGCATGTTTTACTCTCGGCATCAGAAGCAATCCTCTATACAAAGTTTAACGTGTGAACATTGTCATGTTGCGTTATCGCTGGCTGGTACACAGACGGTTAATTGTCTCCCAATTATCACTTCCAGGGCAGCCAAAGGCCATTTTCAAAATATGTGCCCGTGACATAATGATGTTTATTGTAAATATTTTAGCGAAAGATAGTGCTTTGTGGAGAAAGTCAGCAATCTAAGGCTGGAATAATTTATTAAGATCTAAGATGGAGCAATTATGTGAAAAGGACTGAAAAAAGCCAGGAAAAAAAAATCAAACTCTCCAGGAACCGCATACATGATTGCAATGTTGATTAAATCCCACTGGATCTAATGAGTTGATTTTCTGCTGTTAATATTGCATCTGCTGATGATGAATTCGTTAGGATAATGGAACGGAGCTAAAATATAAATGAGTCGCTGTCAAGAAGCAGATTTTTGTCATTTAGGTACTGACATTTTTGAAGGTCTATGCCATTGGTTTGTGTTTTTCCCAATAACATTTACAATCTGCTATATATTTATTCATTTTTTATTGAGGGTAATGTCTGCCTTACTAAGCATTATAACTTTATTTTAATTTCCAAGATTTCAAAATGCAGTTGGATATTAATGGATAAGCATTGAATTACTAGTCCAGTATACAACCAGTGCCCTAAATAGGTAATGCTCCGGCGATGTTTTCTTGTACTAACCATTGCTCAGCAGGTCTGACAGCATCTTTGGAGAGAAATCAGAGTTAACATTTCGGGTCCGGTGACCCTTCCTCAGAACTGATCATTAGAGCACTTAAGTAAAGGCGTCTACCGTTCACACGCTCAGAGATAGTAAGAACTGCCGATGCTGGAGTCAGAGAAAATTTACTGAAGAAGGATCCCGACCCGAAACGTCAGCTCTCCTGCTCCTCTGATGCTGCCTGGCCGGCAGTGTCCACCCAGCTCTACACCTTGTTATCTCTATCATTCACGCACTTCCTAATATAATGTTACAGTCCTCCCTGGGCCTCTAACTGATGACTCCCTTTTGACATGTTTTCAGACTGCACAGGTCTCCAGGCTACAATGGGCAATGTTTAATTACCTGTGTGCCAACACCTTTCAGCTTTTTTAGGATTACCCTTGCTATGGAGAGGAGCAGTGGTCCTGTTGAACTCCATACTGTAATCCATTAGTCAACTCGTACAGCTTCAAGGAACCAAATACAGATGGACTCGCTAAACTTCATTCCATAATCCAAAATGTACTGAATAGTTACGTATTATGCAGTGGTCAGTGGAACTCCTAACGCAGAGCCTGATCAAATACTTCGGCGCTGAGTTTATAGACGCTCAATGGTATTTTCGCTCTGACACCACGGGGAGTTATTTTTAATTCCTTATGTGGGACGTGAGTGTCCCTGGCTGGCCAGCATTTATTGCCCGAGCCTAGTTGCCCTTGAGAAGGTGGTGGTGATCCGCCTTCTTGAACTGCTGCAGTCCACCTGCAGAAGAGGATACCAGAATTTTGAATCAACGACAGTGAAGGAATGGCAATATATTTCCAAGTCAGGGTGATGAGTGCCTTGGAGGGGAACGTGAAGGTGGTGGTGTTCCCATGTATCTGCTAATACCTCCCATATATAATGTGCTGTGTTTCCAATTTATTACGTTTCAAGGCATCACTGAACTAGGCAGGCATTCGATGATACTCAGATTATGACCAGATTGGCGTGCACTCACACTGTATTATACCATCAAAACAAAATTCTTGACATTCAGTTTGAGCTAAGATTTTATTAGAATTTGTTGTATAATCCTAAATTATTTGTACGGTGTTTCTGTTCTGCAGAACTTTTTTCAGCTTGTATAATGAATTTGAGGTTGGCCCAAACTGTTCTCAGTGTCCCACTGAACCTGAGCTGAGCTCCCGCTCCATCGTGAATACTGCCTCGTTTCCGTTGCCCAGTCATTCCTGTGCCTTAACCTCCCTGCTGCCGAAATGCTGATCTGGCCAGACTTCAATGCTGCGTCCTCCATGCTTCAAGTCATCGAGAATTCCGCTAGCGGCTGTAACCCCCTCCTGCACCTCAATCCCACCCACCCACTCTCCTCGTTGTAGCTGGCCCTCAGTCCTCCTACGCCGCTGATGGAACAGGGTCATCTCCGTGTTTAAACCACTCGTGGTGTTGCCCCTCCCTAACTCTGTGACTAGCTGTAAGCCCACAACTCCCTCCCGTGCCTCGCCCACTACCTCATCCAACCAGTTGCTATATCCTCCTTTAGCTCAAACTCCTTTTCCTGTCTCTGTCTAATTAGTCAGAAGTCACATGACACCAGGTTATAGTCCAACAGGTTTATTTCAAATCACAAGCCTTGAAATCACCCAGTGTGGTGCGACTTCTGACTTTGTCCACCCCAGTCCAACACCGGCACCTCCACGCTCTGTCTAATTGTGCATCTTTAATGTTACCTGCATTTAAGGTACAAAATAAGGCCACTTTATTGCAATGAGTATTCAGAGTTTCCAGAGAGGTTAGCCCGTACAACGCTGAACAGTCACCGACATTCTCATATTCCAATAAAAAAAACTGCGGATGCTGTAAAACAGAAACAAACAGAAATTGCTGGAAAAGCTCAGCAGGTCTAGCAGCACCTGTGGAGGGAAACCTGAGTTAACGTTTCGGTTCGAGTGACCCTTGTTTAGAATCCTCCACATATTCCAGGCTGGGTACAGTAATAGAGATGAAAACCAGCGATAAAGAATTTTAGTACTTTCAATTTTGTGACTATGAATACAAATTGCATCCGTGCATCTGACGTATATGTATGAAGCTTGTTCGTGATTTGGAATCCATTCCCAGTATACAAACCCAGGCTAGGCAACAGAAGTACTGAGAGCCCGACTGTTTCTTTTTAAATTCTGGTGTTGTTGTAATGAAGAGGTTGCATGTATTTGTGCTTGTGGAAGATGCTACATCTGTGTGTGATTGTAGCGGGCAGATTGGTTACAATTAAGAGGCTACAGGACCCACTGAGCTTGCCATAATGTTACAAAATTCTTGTTGACCCATAAGAAAGAACTGGTGTTTATGTAGCGCCTTTCATGACCTCCGGACATCCCAAAGCATTTTGGTGGCAAAACCCGAAAAACTCAGCAGGTCTAGTAGCATCTGTGGAGAGAGAAATCATTGTTAACATTTGGGGTCCAGTGACCCTTCCGCAGAACGCAGGACTGATTTCCAGCATCCGTAGATCTTTCGGGTTTTCCATTTTGGAAGCAATTTGGTTCTAAGTCTGTGGGAATTGAGAGCTGTCCCTTCAGCTGGAGGCTGGTGCTTTCCACAAGTTTGCTTCAAGAGACAAGAAAAAAAAATGTGATATAGGACCAGGCAGAGAAATAAAGAGGAATATATCGCAGTTACAAAATAAATGCTTAAGGATATCCGGAGGTCGTAAAAGGCGCTATTTTAACACAACTTCTTTCTTAAGTATTTTAGTTTATTTGCTCCATGCGTCAACAAGATGTTGTGATGAGATTTGCAGAAGCAGTGAGATTAATTCAGAGCTCACATTAAAAGAATATCGTTCAGTTTATACCATAACTTGTGAATGAAGCAAGGACCCTGTTGTCCGTGAAGCATAATAAACTTTGAAGTTTACAGAACGACTGACTTCCTCCCTATCTCTCTCTACTTTATCATCATCTTAATCACTATTGTTGTCAAGTTTCATGGTTCGGTTGACCTTTCCCTCAGCAGAGGATTACTCTGTTGCTTTTCACCGATTCTATCCCCTGGCATTTCCAAGGAAACTGTCTGGTTAAGGCTTGCCCTTGCTTTTCTTTCTCAGTGTCACTTTCTTGTCTTTTAACATGGTTTTACTTATAAGTTTTTTAATCAATCAAGTGCGAGCCAGAAAATGGGTTTTGTCATGGTTGGATGGCGGGTCGTGCTATGCTTTGCATGGCGCTGTGACAGGTCCTCAAAAGGAAAAAAAGGAATATTTTTTCGGGAAAACGCTGGTTTCCATGGTGCTGTCACTTGATACACATCAGCGGCCATTCTCAAACTCCAGCATGGGCTGCATTTTCAAAAGAGGACAAAAAAAAAGTTAGGGGGCAGGAGGGGGAGA
Organism: Ginglymostoma cirratum; assembly: GCA_024137785.1. Classification (NCBI taxonomy): domain Eukaryota; kingdom Metazoa; phylum Chordata; class Chondrichthyes; order Orectolobiformes; family Ginglymostomatidae; genus Ginglymostoma; species Ginglymostoma cirratum. Next base: position 4,069,019 of record JAHRHZ010000004.1, read on the forward strand.
CAACTTTCAGAGGCAGCTGTACTGATCAACTGATGTCATCTCTCGGTGTGAGTGAGAATGGGCAGTGGTTTAGATCGGAAAAAAGGCTTGCTAGGGTTCTGTCAAAATATGCATAATCGGCGGTATTTAATAAATGTTCAATTTTTCATCCTTACTTCACCATTTGAAAAGTTTCCACCGAGAGGAACACATATCATTTGACAGAGCAGAACAGAGGGAAACCCATTCAGCCATTGCTTCTGGTAGTATACCCACTGTTTCTAATGGTTAATTATCAGTTCTTAATGATCCTGCTTGACGATTTGTTGCATGGATGAGTTTTGCAGGAAAGGGGGCTGAGTGTCCTTTCATTTTGGCTAATTTTTTTTCGCATTTGGGCACCAAGATTTTTTTTCTCCCCGTTGGGAAAAGATTTAGAAGATATTTTCACTGAGAGGGAATGTGAGTTCGGGACTGTTGCTGAGTTAAGATTGTCATTCTTTGGTAAAGGGACGGTAAATTATCCCAGCGGTGTTTAACGTGCATGCTGGCTGAATGATCATTTTAAACACGGAAGAGTTAGCTCGCTGTCCTTAATCTGGATCTGGGCAGCAATTTCTCTGGCCAGATTCTGCTCCATACTCACAAAGATTTTTTGAAGGATGTGGGTCATTCTTGAAGCCACTCTCATCTAATTCAGTGTAATGATATATCTCTCTCCCAAAACCCTTCCTCACTGGCATAAGCAGCCCCAACACAGAGAGTTGGGAAGGCAAGGGGGCCTGAGGATCTGAGGTGCATTCTCTGCAAAACTACCCGACGCACCTGTCCGTGCCCTGCATTGTTCCTGTCTTCGCTCTCATTCGGAAATTTGATGGGAACTTCTCGGGCCCCCACTGAGTGCTGACCAGAAACAATCAGGCCCCAACATTGGCGGAGAGTTAAGAAGGAAAAGTTTTATTCATGCAAACGAAATGAAAATAAAAAGACCACAACATTGCTGGTTCGCGTTTTGAGGTGTCAGGAAATTATTGCACGTTCCAGATCTCAGGGAACGAACTTGCTGCACACTCTTCGACACTGGTATGGCATTAAACTTCAGCTGATTTCCCCCCGCAGGAAGTTATTTGACATTCTTTGATACGATTAGGTCTCGAAGTTCTTAGCAGACTTCATGTCACTTTTGACTTAATGAAGTGGAACTGAGAGGGGAATTCAGTTCATCGCATTAGTCACAAGCAGAGTCCCAGGTTGTTAGAAAGCAGCAATGGTTTGGGACTGGGAAGTTACAATGAACGTCGTTATCATTCTGGTCAGTCTGTTTTTACACAAAATTAAACAAAGAACTAATTAGTGCTTCATGAATTAATAAATGCTCTGTTGCTCTGTAGGCTTTGCAATGCTGGATGGAACTGGCAAATAAATAAGAAAACTGTAATAGGCAGGAAAACGATTTTTTTTTGTTTTCTCGCTAGATGTCCTTTAGCTTGTTAGAGCTCAAATTGCTTTTAGCTTCTTTTAAATATCACAGGACACTATTTGTCCTTCAAGTCGTTATCGGACTTAACCCTTTGAAGGAGAATGGCAGATTTTTGTACACTTTTCAAAAAAAAATGTGGACTCATATCTTCTCCACAGAAATCTCTAATGTGTAGCATAGCAAATAGCTCCTTGTTTATATTCTCCCCGCCATCTTTCCGAAGAGAGTGACTTTAGAGGACATGTCTTCCTTTTAATGAATAATACTGAGGTCCGTTGAACTTGACTGTATGTTAATTAGAAATGAATAAAATAAAGTTGAGATTATTTACATTTTTTAATTTGAATGTTTCATCTCTAGTGCATAAAAATGACTGTGTCTTCACTGTTTTGTACGTACTGAAGATACATTGGAGTAAAGCTTAGTACTGAGGGGTCTCAGGGTAAACATTTAATAATGAAGTGTTGTTTGTATATCTTGTGTTTATCGTGCAAGTTTTTTTTTCTCCAGAACATTAGAATATTAAGTGCATTTGAAGTAGGGGCAATATTTTGTCTGTGTGTGTTTTAATATCTGGGCATGTTTATTAAACTGCACCGGCTTGGTGCAGGAAGGTGTGAACCATCCACAGGTACTCAGCAACGACTGTCTGTCTCCATTTCCACTACACCCACATTTGGAATTCTCTGTACAACTGCAGGGCTGTCGTTGCCAATACTCACTGCCCCATCCCATCCTGCACAAGGCCCTTTCTTTCCAGATGAGCAATAACACCTCAGTGCTTACTCAAGGCAGTCCACACCAATGCACACTCAACACTTTTACACACGTACCTTGTGCAAACCCCGCCTGCCTTGGGTTGGTACTGAGCTCCCAGTCCCATCTTTCCCCCATTGTAGGAGATCCAGCCAAAGTCCTCAGCAGGAAACCTCAAATGTCACACTGTTTCTGACAAGGGATGGGCTATAGGTGCAAAGGAAATGGAAAGGCTTCCACAGGCAACCTGCAGGGTATCAATGGTTACTGAGTCAGAGCATCTCTTCATGTTATTCTGTGCTCCTCTTTGAGAACAATTTTGGTCATTGCTTTGCATCCACGTGAGCCCTGGTGTCTCCATTAGATTCTCAGCTGGAGATATGATCGGGAACAGCAAGCTAAGGGCAAGGGAGCCCAGCAAGGTACTGACCAGCCTCTGTAGAAGCTCCTGTGAATTGTTTACAGCACCCTGACCTCAAGCTGAGGGAGGAAGGGGTCCCGATCCGCGAGGACCCTGTGCCAGTGTAATTCAGCTTCCCCAGTAAGTGAGTGGAGTTTCTCAGTGCAGTAATTTACTGAGGTTGAAATGAGGTCCAATGACTCTATGAGTGAGACTATAGATGTCCAAACTGTGGTCCATTAGTGAAGGAGCTGGAGCTGTATAGTCAGGGCTGTCTGACTGGAGAGGTTCAGGAACTCAATCCAGTCTTCACTTCCAGATTTCAACTTTTCCACATCTTCACAGGAGTGAGGCGGATGAAGCTGGTTACCCTCCACTCTGTCCATCAGTGTGATGTCAGCAATAACTAGCTCCTTGAATGTAATTCATTTCCTGCAGTGTGGTGCATTGAGAGAATCTGCTGTTCACACGGTCTCTGCTGTGGCCATGCCCACCAGAACCATCTAAGATACTTTGGGTAGGGTCGCTGTGACCAAGCCTCTGGTAAGTTTGGCCACACAACATCTTTGACAGGAGGGAGGCTCAGTCTTGTTAAACATAGTATAGTTATTACGTAGTGCATAATAGCTACACACACACAGGCACACAGACACATACAAACACACACACACACACACACACACACACGCACGCACGCACGCACACACACACACACACAAAGACACACACATGCACACACACACAGACACACACACAAACAAACACACACACACACGCGCACACATACACGCACACACATTAGCTCCTTCCACGAACATAGTGTTAGTGGAGCTTATTTCACATTTCTTTATATAACTGCTTTAACCAACATGGGGTGCAGGCCTAGGGAACAGGAATCCTGTGCACCACAGACATCCAGCAGCATTAAAGATTTGGGAAGGGTGTTCATAAATTAAAAGGGCAGTTTCTTGACAGGAAGCATAAAGGAAGCAGGTCTCCTGTCAAGGCAATGTTCTCAAGTCTTTAAATTCTCAGTCAAGGTTGATCCATTTATACTCCAGCAAGGCACTGCAGCAAAGATCCCTTCTCGAGCTATTAGCCCCTTCAAAATGCTAGCAGGAACGCCGCCAAGGGCATTGCAAACAATCCCTGACCCCATGATTTGGATTTGGCTCTGGGAGATCCCACTAAATGCCCCCTCTTCCTAGTGGATTCTGGGAGCCTGTGAATTTATTTTTAACTGGTTGGTGTACTTTGGATTTATTGAGCCAAGCTCTGTTTATTCCTGCAGCTGATAAATGAGCAGCATCATGTATTTAACCTTTATGTGGGGGCCTGGAATGTGCTTTTGTGTGCGGTACAGCCTGATCTCTTCTGCACCAGGCCTGTGGGGTCTCCCAAGTTAGGCATTTCACTTTTCACTGTCAATTGTCCTCCCCAAAGAAGGGACATTTTAAAGGCTGCTTTTTATAAAGGAGCTGCAGGTTAAGTGTGAATGTGCTCCTCAGTCAGTTGATAGCTGATAAGCAAACCTGTAGATACACAAACATCCAAATTCTATTTATTAAACACTGCCTTTCAACCGCATTAAATTACTGGACTGAGAAATTCCACTCACTCACCGGGGAAACTGAATTACACCAGCACAGGGTCCTCATGGATCGGGACCCCTTCCTCTCTCAGCTCGAGGTCAGGGTGCTGTAAACAATTCACAGGAGCTTCTGCAGAGGCTGGTCAGTACCTCGCTGGGCTCCCCTGCCCTTGGCTTGCTGTTCCCCGTCATATCTCCAGCTGAGAATCTGATGGAGACACCAGGGCTCACATAGATGCAAAGCAATGACCAATAATGTTCTCAAAGAGGAACACAGAACAACATAAAGACATGCTGTGTCTCAATAACCCTGCAGATCAACATATCGCCCCTGGGAGCCCTTACATTTTTTTTGCATTTATTGCCCATCCCTAATTGATCAGAGTTGCTTGCTATCGCCATCTAAGACTTAAGGATTCATATGTAGGCCAGACCAGATAAGGATGGCAGATTTCTTTCCCCTAGTAAACCAGATGGGATTTTGCAACAATACTCAACACTAGGCTGGCTTTTCAATTGGAAGTTTTTTATTGAATTTCAAATTTCGTAGTGAGATTTGATTGCAAATTCCTGGAGCTTTGTCCGAGGGCTCTGGATCACCGGCCCAGTGACATTATCACTGCATCATCACCTACCCTATATCACCCTCTCCCTTTCTGCAACACTCTCGCCCAGACTGTCAGAACACAACTCCCGAGCTACCTTTAGCCATTGCTAAACCATACCTGTGTAATGTCGCAAACTCAAGCTGCCCCTTGGTGTTCTGTCTCAAGGATTTTTTCAGAGGAGGTTTGATAATTTCAAAATCATGCCAAGTCTGGACAGAGTGGACAGGGAGAAACTGCTGCCATTGGTGAGAGGGCACCAATTTAAGGTGATTAGCAGAAGAATGGGAAACATCACAAGAGAAAACTTCATGCAGTGAGTAGTTGGGATCTGAATGCTCTGTCCAAGAGGGTGATCAAGGCAGGGTCAGTCGTGGCTTTCAAAAGGAAATAAGATCATTATCCAAAGAGAAAGGTTTGCAAGACAATGCAAAACTGGGATTAACTTGTATTGCTCTCATAGAGAGCCAGGAGGGACATGACCGGCTGAGTGGCCTCCGCCTGTGGGAGATCTTCGTATGATCCTCAGAAAGAAGGCCACAACGAAACAGGAACAACATTGAAACACACACGTCTCTTAGGGGGCTTGACAGGGTAAGTACAGAGAGGTCATTTCCCCTCGTGGGAGAGTCTAGGACCATCTCAGAATAAGTGATCACACATTTAAGACTGAGATGAGCTGGAATTTCCCCTCTCAGAGGGTATTGAGTCTGCGAATGCTTTATTGTAGAGGGCTTTTAATGCTGGTCATTAAGCACATACAAGGCTGAGATAGATTTTTAATCAGTAAGGGACTCATGGGTTATGGGAACAGGCAGAAAAGTGGAGATGAGGATTATCAGATCAGCCCTGATCTCATTGAATGGCAAAGCAGACTGGATAGGCTGAATGGTCTACTTCTACCCTTATGTCTATGGTCATATAAACAGAATCTGTCCTTTTCAGGAAGTTCTGTCCTTCACATTGACTGTTACATCGCAGTTAAATGGAACATTGACCATTTGTTGTACGTTGTTGGGTGTGGAAACCCACTGGTTTTTGCCTGAAAACCAACCCTCAGTGTAATCTTGCAGGTCTTGCTGTATGACTGGTGATGAACTGTTTGTGGGACTTATGTCTTTGTTACAGTTATCTCTGTTGTCTTTCTCATTGTACCCTTCGTAATCTTGAGGTCATCCAAAACTCTGTTATCCATAGCTTGTCTTGCAGTAAATCCCTTTCCCCCAGCACCTTTGTTTCCAGCAATATCATGATTTTAATATTCTCATCTGTTTTCAAATCCGTGCCTGACCTCGCCTCTTATTATCTCTATGATCTCCTCCAGTCCCACAACCCTCTGAGATTCCTGCACTCCTCTAAGTCTGCCCTCTTGTGCATTTCAAGTTATAACCACTCCAGTAGACGTGGCCACATGGGGCTCGAGCTGTAGAATTCCGTCCCTGGGCATCTCTACCTCTCTGTCTCATTTGTTTCCATTAAGAAGCCTTGCTCTTTGACCAAGTTTTTGCTTCAATGACCTAATGTCTCCTGGTGTGGGTCAGGTTCTTGTTACATTTTATGACTTTCCAGGGAAGTGACTTGAGATAGTAGGAACTGCAGATGCTGGAGGATCTGAGATAACAAGGTATAGAGCTGGATGAACACAGCAGGCCAAGCAGCATCATAGGAGCAGGAAAGCTGACATTTCGGGCCTAGACCCTTCTTCAGAAATGGGGGAGGGGAAGGAGGTTCTGAAATAAATAGGGAGAGAGGGGGAGGCGGATAGAAGATGGATAGAGGAGAAGATAGGTGGAGAGGAGACAGACCGGTCAAAGAGGCGGGGATGGAGCCAGTAAAGGTGAGTGTAGGTGGGGAGGTAGGGAGGAGATAGGTCAGTCCAGGGAGGGTGGACAGGCCAAGGGGGCGGAATGAGGTTAGTAGATGGGAGATGGGGGAGGGGCTTGAGGTGGGAGGAGGGGATAGGTGGAAGAAAAGGTTAGGGAGGCGGGGACGAGCTGGGCTGGCTTTGGGATGCGATGTTTAGTTGCATTAAAGGTGCCACATCACTAGTGCCTGGGGTTTGGTTAGCTCAGTTGGCAGGATGGGTAGCCTGTGATGCAGAGTGATCCCAACAGTGTGGATTCCGTTCCTGCACTGGGTGAAGTTGCCCTGCCTTCTCGATCTTGCTGCTTGCCTGAGGTGTGGTGATGCACAGGTTAAACTGCTGCCAGTCATCCCTCTCTCTAATGGTAGAGTGGGGCAATGGCAACCTTATATATATTTGGATTAGCTTGCTAGGCACAGTGGTAGTGTCTCTGCCTCTAAAGCAGGAAGTCCATATCCGAATCCCATTCTGTGCCAAGGTGTGTCGTGACATGTCCAAAAAGCCAGGTTAAAATAATTGTATTTAGATAGTGAGAGTCTTTGAGGACAAAATTTGAGACAGGAAAGGGATGCTAGTTGGAACTTGAAGAGGTTTGTGGACATTGGAGGGAGCTGGCCAAGGGGCTGGGGGTGGTTTGAGAAATGTTTTCTGCTCTTTCATCTGATGGTGGAAGCCCCACATTGAACTCGAGCATCAGGAAGCACCTAAGAGACAGAGACTGAGCTGAGACTGTTGTAACTTTTCATTGTTCTGGACTCTCAATGGACTAGAACCAGCTTCATTACTAAGCATGCTCGCCACCCCTTGTAGTCCATCTTACTGAGGAATTCGATTAGAATCTGATACAGAGCCAGTAGAACAGCTCAACGAAGAAAAAGATAAAATATTTAATGGAAAGTTAATTGCTGGGCAACGGAATGTTTTGGAAGTTAACACTTTAGAAACCAGAATGAATTTTACTCAGGGATAGAAGCAGGAAATGTATTTTTTTCAGAGTCTGGCCCATTTTACAATTGACTCTTTGTTAAATCGTCATTGTGCATTCAAGGAAGTTGCAGTCAGTGTGGTGTCTATAACGTTAATGTTATATGTTAATGTTATAATATCATAAGTAAGTTTGGGGAGAGTGGAAAGTTGTGGTATTAGGAATGTGGGTGGTTGATTCCGATAAAACGTTGACCCCCCTGCATGAAGAGGAGTCACTAATGTTTGCAAATTAATCCGTAAGCCCGCACTCTGAAGATTCACCTCCTCTCCCAAACGTGACAGGACTCCACGCTTCCAGCAAAATGAGGAGGCGGCGGACCTTTGGGCCAGTGACTTTTTCCCAAGTGGTGAACTGTGTTCTGCCCCTCAGCTACTCCCTCCCAGTCTCGTTTCCTCATCAGCGTTTGCTTGCCTCCTGGCCCTCTCCTGTATTTATAGAGTGTATCCATTCAGTTAAATGCTCCCTTCTACAAAGAGCTGCTGTTTTGACAACACCTTACACCTGCAGTTGGGTAGCATTCAGCTTTTGAAACTTAAATGGGAACACAAGAACTATTTTGTTTTAACGAGTCATCAAAAAGCGTACAATCTATGGTCAACACTTCAGAATTCACCAGCAAAATGTGCAATCCCTTTATTCCACTGGCTAGAATGTTTCAGCTAGCAGCTGTAACAGGGAGAGTTCGATCAATGTCTAACACCACAAGGAATGACTTGGCTTCCTGACTTGGTTTCTCCTGCCCCACAAAAAACCCCTCTTAGTGAAATTTGTAAAAGTCCATTAAGTAACAGATAACAGAAATTGTTAGAGAAATTCAACAGTATCTGTAGAGAGAAAGAGAGCAAGCAAATTAATGTCTCAAGTCTTTTCCCCAGGGTAGAAGATTACAAAACTAGAGGGTATAGGTTTAAGTTGAGAGAGGAAAGATATAAAAGGGACCTAAGGGCAACTTTTTCACGCAGAGGGTGATGTGTGAATGGAATGAGCTGCCAGAGGAAGTGGTGGAGGCTGGTACAATTACAACATTTAAAAGGCGTCTTAATAGGTACATGAATAGGAAGGGTTTAGAGGGATATGGGCCAAATGCTGGCAAATGGGACTAGTTTAATTTAGAATATCTGGTTGGCGTGGATGAGTTGGATCAAAGGGTTTGTTTCTGTGTGCACATCTCCATGACTCTATGAATCCAGTTAAGTCGTATTGAACTCCAAATGTAAACTCTGCTTCTATCTCCACAGATGCTGCCAGGCCTGCTGAGTTTCTCCAGCACTTCCTGTTTTTGTTTCCGATCTCCAGCTTTTGATATGGCAGTTCAAATTTGACATTATGTCAAGTGCAATACAAATCAATTGCTCTCAGTACAGAACATGAGATGCCTCCTTGCACTTCACTAGAAGATATAGGAACAGGTGTAGGCCATTCAGCCCATCAAGCCTGTCTGTCATTCAATAAGATCATGGCTGATCTGCCCCAGATCTCAACTCATCTTTGTGCCAGCTCCTCATAGCTGTCAACTCACAGATATTTCAAAAATGCATCTACCTCTTCTTTCAATACTTTCAATGGCCTAGCCTCCACATCTGTCTGGGGTAGAGGATTCTGGACATTCACTACCCCGGGAGAAGAAATTCCTTGCTGTCAATTTTAAATGGGTGTCCCCTTATTCTGTAAGTATGTCTCCTAGCTCAAGATTCCCCTGCATGTGGAAACATCTTCTCAACATCTGCCCTGTCAAGCCCCCTCAGAATTTTACATGTTTCAATAAGATCAGGCATCATTCTTCTAAACTAAAATGGATAATCTGTTCAGCTGTTCTCTATAAATCAATTCCTTCATCCCAAGCACCAGTTGTAACAGATTATATTTACAATATGCCTTTACATTTCATGTCAAGCATTCTCAGGTGTCTTCGGCCTGTGGAATTTCACACAGTTACTGTTCCCTTGATGTCCGTTAGTGGATTTAACCTGTTGAGCCTCTGTGGCAGCTGCCTCATACCTTAGTGTATCCCTCAACATGTGGTCCTGGATCTTAGAATGTGCAAGTCTGTAGCACTCAGGTGTTGACAACTCTTTCTTAGGAAGACCAGCAGGTTTTGGTCAGACCAATGAGCATCTTTGACTGAATTGATGGTCCTCCAGGTACAGTTGATGTTTGTCTCAGTGTGTGTTCCTGGGAACAAGACATAGAACACAGCGTCCACCTCACGGAGCTAACCAGGATGAACCATAATCAAGACCATTGCCATCTCTCTCCAGACCGGCTTGGTAGAGACACATTCCACAAGGAGATGGACAGCATTCTCTCCCCAGTGTGCCAGGGCAGCATGCAGAAATGCAACCAGTGATAATCCTTCAATTAGCCTCACTGTCCCTCAGAGCTCTCTCCAACCTAGAGACTGATGCTGCAAGGTGACTAGGTGCCAGATGAGAACAGCATCAGGTTCACCACATTGCCCTGTGACAATTGACACGCCCCCAAGCTAAAGTAACATGATCTGCAGCGCAGGGGGAGAGAAACACCTTTACTGCTGGATGACATTTGTAATATGCAGCAATGGTGCTTTGAGGCAACTTTACAACAAAGCTTTTAAAATGTGCTTCTAGCAGATTGGTAAAACCCATCAGTTTAATGCTGATTTTATCTTTGACATTTGGCAAGTAAAGAGTGAAATTTCTTCCCCTAAATTTCCACAGTTTTTTTGAAAAACTGGGGACAGATTCAATTCTTCTCTTGGTGATTTCAGTATAGGTAGTGATTGGGTGCAATTTTCCAGTTAGTAATTTCTTGAAACATGAATTGAATAATTGAATCCACAGGAAAGGGAGCAGGACTCCCTCTTCCCCATTGGATGTCACCAGCAAATGGCCAATGGAGATGGAAAGTTGAGTGACTCTGTAATGCCTGAACATAACCACCTCATGGAAAGACAAAAGGTGTTAATTTATCTATGAACCTGTGCCCTCCTAAATAAAATGTCCCAAATCTGACCAAGTTACATTCTCCCTATTAAACAGCTGGGAATATGAAGGTAACAGAATATGCACTGCTTCTCAATCACCATTAATGCAACAGAGCCAATAATGTACATGTTGTTGGTGGTTTAATACCTTTGAATCAACAGTGGTAAATGTCACACATTTTACTCATAACAGGTAATGGAGTAGGGATCGTGGAACTGTTATAAAAGAGCTGATCTCAGGAGATGGATTACAACAGTAAGATTAAATATTGCAAGATGATCAGAAATTCATTTCTAAAATCTCGAATTAACTTAGATTGAAGCACACCTTTTCTGATGTAATTGCAAAAATCACAAATTCAATTTTAACTCTATTTGATGCCAGCCTGTATTTATACCGAGATATATGTCTAGGTTTGAGAATCAGACTGAAAGCATGCAGTACACTTCAGCTGTGACCAGTTTTATATTTCGCTGAAGGCTGTTCTCTCCAGTAATGTGCGTAAAGCAAAACAACTTTTAAAGTGTTTTCAATATGGGAAGAAAATCTTGGCTCTATTAAAAACCACATGTCAAATCATAGTCTCTGAATTGAAATAGAGTGGTAACGATTAAAATCATGGGACCGTACAGGACAATGGAAGGCCTTTCAACCTTTGAGCTCTGTGATTGCTCTTTGAAATTAGTCCCATTCTCCTGCTCTTCCCAAATAACCATGCATGTTTCCTTTGTGGGTAGAGATCCAAATCCCTTTTGAAAATTATTATTGAATCTACTCCAACCCTCTTCAGGTCTTGCAACTGATCCGACTAAATTAATAATTATAAGTTTTTGTTTAATATAGTGTTCATATGTTCCTTGTGTTAATTTGTCCTAATTGCTGTTTATTTATTTTTCCAAAGCTGCAGCTGCAAAACAAGTGAAATATGTTTTCAATGCATTGCTGCTTATTCTTTGGAAAACAGTTGTAAGTTGGGAGAATAGGGTTGTGAGGGAAGCAGTAATGCTAAAGGACCATCCAATGACCCATGAGCTTGTAGAGTGAAGCTTCTGTGAGGAGAACACTTTCCGCATTGCACCTTATGCACAATTAAATGTGTAAATATTGTGGTTACATTTTAAAGTGATATAAATGTAAAATGTATACCTTGCAAATTTCATAGCGTGAACATCAAACAGTGACAGACAGACACAAACGCTCCATTCTGACTCATTCTGACAGCCTGACTCATTCTGTTTCAATTGACTTGTGGATCACGATATATAAAATCTGCCATTTACGCAATACAACATGATCTCTTGTGAGAGATGAAAAGTAAACAAAAGTCCAGGGAAGGTTGAGCAGGCAGGCAAGACTGGGAATTTTCTCTTGCTCTCACATTAGTCTCTTTGCAGCAAAACTTCAAAAAAGCAAGAAAGTAGGATATGTGGTGAGTAATGAATGAATGATTCGTTCACTTATCCTAACTATTTCCCTAAACTGGTAAGGATTTGACCTTTGTTTGAATGTTATACAAACATAATGTGGCCATCATGAAGGAAATAATGTTGAGTGAGTAGAAAGAGAGAAACAGAACCACAGATGTTGGAAATTTGTGGCTGTGACTAAACAGTGAACAATGAAATCATAACTAAGTGGATTTATTATACAGATTTTTATCCATTAATAGGGTATATATGACATGACTGGGCCAACATTTATTGTCCATTCCTAACTGTCCAGGAGGAGGTAGCGGTGAGCTACCACTGTGCCATTAGATGGGGAGTTTTAAGATTTTGACATAGCAACGCTGAAGAAACAGTAATATATTTCCAAGTCAGAATGATGAGTGGCTTGGAGAGGGTCTTGCAGGTGTTCTCGTATATCTGCTAGCTTTATCCTTCTAGGTGAGGCAGGCCACGGGTTTGGAAGATGCAGTCCAAAGAGCCTTGCTGAGTTGCTGCAATGCATCTTGTAGATGCTAGACAGCGCTGCTACTGAGCGTTGGTGATACAGAGAGTGAATGTTGATGGTGATGGATGCACTGCTAGTGAAATTGAGTGCTTTGTCCTGGAAGGTGTTGAGCTTTTTGGCTGTTGTTGGAGCTACATCCATCCAGGGAGGTGAAAGGATTCCATGTGCCCTGTAGATGGTCACAGGAACTGGGAAAACTTTAGGGGATTTACTTGCCACAGAATTCTCAGCCTGTGTGCCTACTGTTGTAGCTACAGTATTTATATGGTTGGTGCAGTTCAGTTTCTGGTCAATGGTAACATCCAGGATTCGGTGCTGTTGATTCTATTGAGTGCCAATGGACAATGGTTGGATTTTCTCTTGTTGGACATATTCATTGTCTGGCACTTATTAGCCCAACCCTGGATGTTGTCCCGACCTTGTTGCATATCAAAATTATAGAATGCCTGCAGTGTGGAAGCAGGCCATTCAGCCCATTCCATCCTCTGAAGAGCATCCCAGCCAGACCCAGTCCCCTACCCTATAACCCTGCATTTGCCATGGCTAATTTACCTAGCTTGCACGTCTCATAGCCAATCCACCTTAACCTGCACATCTTTGGTCTATGGAAAGACACCCATGCAGATACAGGGAGAATGTGCAAACTTCACACAGACAGTTGCCTAAGGCTGGAATGGAACCCAGGCCCCTGGCACTGTGAGGCAGCCGCGCTAACCACTGAACCACCATGCCACCTAAAATAGGCTGCTTCAGTATCTGAGTCATTTCAGATGGTGCAATCATCAGCAAACATCCCCACTTCCCACTTTACAATGAAGGGAAGGCCATTGATGAAGATGGCTGGGCCTAGGACAGGTACCAGGAAGTTGCTGTTAATTTACCCAGGCATTGATTCTATGACACAAGACCATCATTGTTTTTTGGAATGACATTTCCTCCTTTTACATTAAATCTCCACACTATTCCAATTTACATTTCAAAATGATTAAACAATGAGACTCAATCACTTTCTTGTATCGTCTACTCATGTTTGTTCGAAAGCTGTGTTCCATTCTAAAGTAAAAACAGAAAACTTTGAGAGTACTCGGCAGGTTAGGCAGTATCTGTGGAGAGAGGAACATAGCCAACTGTGTTATATATCTCTCCACAGATGCTGCCTGACTCACTGAGTATTTTCAGCAGTTCCTGTGTTTATTTTAGATTTCCAACATCAACAGTATTTTCCTTTTATACTGTGTTCCATACACTGGATTTCAAACAGCTAGTTACTATTCATAGCTCTCATCATTTAGCACATAATCACAATTATTAACACATTGGCAAGACATTTAAGTGACAAACACACTGTTAATAAAATATAACCAACAACATTGATGACATATTTAACCTAAATTATTTTATAGAATAATTCTGCAATAAATGCTCCCTATTCTAAGTGCACACTTTGATTGCAATCTTTGTTTACACCACAGATAGATCGCAACTATGTTGCCACCGAAGTTAACAAGCTCCTAATAGACAACAACTACTTTTTTCAATAATTCCTTGTACTTGTTTTAGGATGTGACCAGGACTCAGGGCGATGGCACTAATGACTGAACAGTCTGTCGGTGCTTTAATATCACAGTGTGGAGCTGGAGGAACACAGCAGGCCAGGCAGCATTAGAGGAGCAGGAAAGCTGACATTTCGGGTTGGGAACCTTTTCTGTAGAAGGGTCCCGACCCAAAATGTCAGCTTTCCTGTTCATCTGATGCTGCCTGGCCTGCTGTGTTCCTCCATCTCCACACTGTGTTTTCTCAGACTCCAGCATCAGCAGTTCTTACAATCTCTTGGTGCTTTAAGCTGTTTTTGTAAGCCGCCTTGCTCAAAGCAACTTTTCTCATTCAAATTCACACCCGGGGGGGAATGTGTCCCCAAGTGATTGGAGAAAAGGGAATTTCAGAAAAGATAAACAACACTTACTATTTTTTACACATTGTTTTTCATTTCTTTGATGACCTTTTCTCAATATTTAATTCTAATTTTAGTTACAAGGAGATTTGTTCACTTTGCACAAAGCCTAAAGTGGAGTGTTTAAAGTTGCTTCTTTAGGATGAATCAACACAAGCACAGGGTCCTGTGGGCAGTGTGGATCAATGACAAAGGAGGGTGTGAGGAAGGTTGCCATCGTTCAAACACATTAACATTCCAGCTATCTCAATTTAGTTACTGTGAGGATTGTAATGAAGTCAGCCAGGTGGGCCTAATAGAATGTGAGTTCCCTGTTTGGGCCTGGTAACCTGGTCCAATCAAGGAGCCCTGGCTGACAGACATAAACAGGAGAGTCAGAGGTTCTGTTCACTCTGAGAGCTGGCTCTGAGGGAGCTGGACTAGTGTCGAATACTATGCATGCATAAATAAAGGGTGACATGGTGACGGGATACTGGCCAATGTGGAGTTATTTCAGTTATATACAGAGCAACTTTCTCTTTTATAAAATTCAGTTTAAAAAATTCCATCGCAAACCGTTACATTATTCCAGACACTGTCCATGCTTTCTCTCTGCTGCCTCAGAATTGTCACTGCTAAGATTTAGTTTACTGTTTTTCTACATTAATTTGATGAAGATCTTAACTAATGTATTCATAACTACCAGTAAGATGAATTTACTCCAATCGTAATTTATCATCTTTGTATTACACAGATTACACAGGAATACATGATTTATTTGGATCAAGCAAGTGAATATACCATTAACCCTTCATCATCTGAAATGCCTTTGCTAAACATCTATTTCCAAGGTGTTTTATATAATTTTTGAGGAGTGGATTGTATCATTTTTAGTAACAGTTTGCTGATTAATTCTTATATCGTGGACATGGACTAACATTTGCAAAACATGTCAAACTTTTTAATATTTATAATAGCTTATTTATCATGACTATTTTCCCATCAGAGATTCACATTAAACGGGCAGTGTACTCTAGAACAAAAGACTTGGGAAAATTGAGACTGTGTGACTAACAAAAGGGTTTATGAGAGCAAACCCATACTGACAAGTGCATTAATGCTCAGGCTCCCTACAGCAGTAGAGACATCCAGCTTTATTGAATGGGCATTTATACTAACTAGGCTTTCCACACTGAGGGTAGCTGTACTGTGAGGTGCTGAGATGATACCTTGACTGAAAAAATATACTGATGAGATTTCTTTACTGTTAGAGTATTTAACTGCTTCTAAACTGTGGTTGGGCTGGGGATTATATTGCGTGACTTCTAAAATGTTAGGGATTAACACCTTGTGATTTATAAACTATGTGCTTTCAACATGATTGGGTTTCCACAATATGGGGTTTCTGTACTTTGTGGGGTTTTTGTACAATGGTGGCATCTATTACTGAGGGTGTGTCCGACATTGTAAGGGTGTCTCTGCTGTGCAGTATTATACCCTTCAGTTGTACTTCTCGATGTTTTCAGTACAGTGTGGAGTTCCTAGTCTGTCCATATTGGTTGGCTGTCAAAGTTGGATCCATGCTGTGGGAACGTTATTATGTGGGCCTGTACTGTGGAGTAACTTGTACTCTGGGGGTTTCTATCTTCCCCCAACATTGGCAATCCCTTGGGATTGAGGATGACTAGCTTTCCTCTCTGGTTCGATGGATTCTGATGCAGCTGCAAGACCAGTGTGTGTGAGCCGCAGACTCTGCCACACACAGGGTAGATGGTGCTTGTGGGATTGGCCAGGTGAAGTGTTTGTAGATTCATGCACTCCCTGCAACCCCTCTCTGTGCTCCTGCAGGACTGTCTGTGTGTTCAGTGCCTTCCTGATTGAAGATCCTCCATTTCGGTCAGTCACAAACCAAGGCATCCAGGGAGTCAGTGGGGAATGTTCCCCCTTCTCAGGGACCCTCTGAGGACAGTCCGGAAGTAATTCCACCCCATCCTGGGAGTCTCTGACCCCACACAAGCTCCAGTTGTCGAGGGAGTCTGCAGTAATCACACTAATGGTTTCTGTACAGTGGGGTTGCTATACCATGACATTTATGTGCATCAAGTTTCTGCACAATGGGGATTTCTATACTGTGCGAACAACTGCACTGTGGGTATTGTGAAGGAGTGGTCTTATTTATCCAAGCTGTTTGGTTTCTTTTCATCAGGGTTTCTATGGTGTGGAAATGGCTATATTGTGCGGTTTCCATACTATGGGAGTATTTATGTTGTAGAGGATTCCACACTGTGGGTCATTCTGAATATGGAATTCCTATACCATAGTGTTTACATACAGCAAAGCCTTCTATACTGTGGAAATTTCTAAACTGTTGGTGTGTCTATATACAATGGAAGTTTCTATACTGTTGGAGTATCTATACAATGTGGGAGTTTCTGTATTGTTGGTGTATCTATAATGTGGGAGTTCCTGTACTGTGGGACTTCTGTACAGTTGAAGTTCTATACTATGGGGTTTTTCCTATTGTAGACTTTATATACAGTTGCTCTAAGTGTGCGTTGGGGAGGGTCTGTTCTACAGTATTTCTACATTCAGGAATTTGTACATTGTGGGAACATCTACACTGTGCAGAGTTTCTGTTCTGTGTTCTATACTGTCCCGATGTGTATGCAGTGGGAGCGTCCTGTAGGAATTTGCCAGTGTTTCCATACTATGGGGTCTGTAGTCTTGGGGGTGGGTGGACTGAGGAGGAGCACCTTTATACTGAGGGTGTGTTTACGCTTCGTGGGGGTCCTGTACATGCGAATATCTGTGGGATTTCTATGCAGTAAGACTTTCTATAATGTAAGCGAGTGTATATCAGGAAAGAAAAACGTTGCTTTATGTTTTATAATTTGGCTGTTCGATTTTGCTCATTTGAAACAGTGTTCAGCCACGGATTTTGGGGTACAGATTTTAAAAACAAAACAAAACCCCTTCTGACCCAAGTTCCGACAAGAGTTCTGAGCGCTGAAGAAGGCCTGCCCCCGGTACCCGCGGTAGGTTGGCGGCTCGTTCCCCGGGAGCCTCCCAACAGCACCCTGCCTTTATTCGGCCTGAGCTCCCTCAGGCTGCATTCACTCAGCCAGGTCTAACCATGAGCTCTGCCCCAGCCCTTCGTGATGCTGGTGTTGCTTTTGTCTAAACGTACAGCGTTTTTATTTTCTCATAATCAGGTTAAACGGCATTCAGATGTGTCTAACACATTTTTAATGTGGATAAGGACAGTGATGTGCTGGTGAATTGAGACCACTGTACAGTGTAAATGTAGCAAAAATAACTGAATACAAAAGCACAGGGACATGTTAAAAGCGGACACCCTCCATTCCCCCAACGCAACACACACATTCCACCCCCACCCCACACCAACATCTCCAGCCCTGTCTCTAACCCACCCTGAACAAGCTGCGTGGTAAATTGTTACAGAGATAGTAAATTCTTCTTTTCTGAAGAAGGGTCTCGGCCCGAAACGTCAACTTTCCTGCTCCTCTGATGCTGCTTGGCCTGCTGTGTTCATCCAGCTCCACAACTTTTTATCTGCGTGGTAAATTGCTGCCCAGTGTCAATAGTTCCTGAGAAACTTTCTCGAATTGTTTCAAAACTTCTCAACCCCAGGACACCGTGCACCCAGGGAGGCAGGAGTCCCTTCTGTGCGGGGAAGTATCCACACAACAGGGTGTTTTTCTCAATTTCGGTTGAACCTCTATCCCAGCTCGGCTTTCCAGGTTGAATAACGTGAAGTAATCACATCGGACTCGATATGTTAACTCTGTTTGTCCCTCCACCGATGCTGCCAGAACTGCCGAGTTTCTCCAGCAATTTCCGTTGTTATTATTCCGTTCTCAGAGTTAATTCGATAGGTCCGGCAGCATCTCTTACACCCTGTTTAATACCTAATGAAGCAGGCTTCTATACACAGGCTAATCTATACTGTGGGCTTGCTGTACAGTGGTATTTATATACATCGAGTTTCTGTACAGTGGGGATTTCTGTACTGTGGGAACAGCTGCACTGTAGATGTTGAGAAAGAGTGGGGTTATTTATCCGAGCGGTTTAGTTTCTTCATCATTTCTGTAGTGTGGAAATAGCTATACTGTAGGGTTTCTACAGTGTAGAAATAGCTATACTGTGGGGTTCTATAGTGTAGAAATAGCTATACTGTGGAGTTTCCATAGTGTAGAAATAGCTATACTGTGAGGTTTCGTCTAGTGTGGAAATAGCTATACTGTGAGGTTTCGATAGTGTGGAAATAGCTATACTGTGGGGTTTCATCTAGTGTGGAAATAGCTCTCCTGTGGGGTTTCATCTGTTGTGGAAATAGCTATACTGTGGGGTTTCATCTAGTGTGGAAATAGCTATACTGTGAGGTTTCTATAGTGTGGAAATAGCTCTCCTGTGGGGTTTCACAGTGTGGAAATAGCTATACTGTGAGGTTTCTATAGTGTGGAAATAGCAATACTGTTGGGTTTCTATAGTGTGGGTACATCCGCATTGTAGGGATTCATGCTGTGGGTCATTCTGAACACGGAATTGATACAGCACATATATAAGACCTTCTATACTGTGGAAGTATATTGTGATTCTATACTGAGACTTTTATACAGTTGGGGTTCTATACTATGAGGCTTTCTATACTGTGGGGTTTCTGTACAATGGCTCTCACTACAATGGGAGGGGCTGTCGTGTAGTCTGTCTACATCCAGGAGATTTTTATATTCCGGGAGTAGTTAAGACTGTGTGGCGTTTCTGTACTGTCCCATATCTGTACTATGGCAGTATCCATACTGTAGGAATGTTTTGTCCAGTACTGTTTCAAGAGTTTGAATTATTACAAAGCCCTATTTTGTGAAATTCACCATCTCAGCCAATGGTGTGTCAATATATTTGATGTAACAGAGACCCGGTGCGGACTCTCTATGAGAACTACTCACACAGGGAGCCCAGCCCCTGGCAGTGACGACAGCTTGGGGGTGGAGGGGGGCAATGGGGCAGCCTCCTCACTCAGTGTTCCATTGACTGAGCGACATTCCCATCCCTCTTAAGTTCTCCCCATTTCAGAAGCGGATTGGGGCATTGTCTCCCTATACTGATATTAGTGGCCCCTGAAATTCAGAAGCAGAGAAATGAGGTGTAGGCCAATCAAAAAATAATCATAAGGTATGGGTGTCGCTGACTGGGCCCAGCATTTATTGCCCACCCCTACTTTCCCCTTGAGAAGGTGGTGGTGAGCTGCCTTCTTGAACCGCTGATGTGCTGGGGGTTGACCCATAATACCATCATGGAGGGAATTCCAGGATTTTGACCCAGCGACAGTGAAGGAATGGTGATATATTTCCAAGTCAGGATGGTGAGTGGCTTGGAGGGGAACTTGCAGGGGGTGGTGTTCCTATGTATCTGCTGCCCTTGTCCTTCTAGATGGAAGTGGATCATGGTGGATTTGGAAGGTACTGTGTGAGGATTACCTTTTCCTGACACTCTAAGACAGGACCTCACGGTTGGTAGAAAGTCAGGTGCTTCCTGAATCGGGCCATCAGGATCTTGTTTTTGAGGAAAGACAGACTCTGGTGCCTGGGCTAGTTTGTTCAATAAAGTTAATTTGGGCTGTTGTGCAGTAACCCATCGCAAACACGACTCTCTCCCAGCCCCCAACCCCCATCCTGTCTGCACCAGCCACCCCCCACCAAAAAGTTTAAATAACTAATCCTAAATATACCATTCCACCTGAGTATGCTGAGAATGGCCAGCGTTCCTCTGCAATAGGGCCAGACATACAGAGCAACCTTCATAAGAACATAGCAATAAATTAGGCCATTCAGCCCCTCAAGCCTGTTGTGCTATCCAGTGAGATCATGGCGAATGTGTGGTCTAATCCCATATTCCTGCCTTTCGCCCATATCCCTTAATACCTTTGATTAACAAAGAAAATCTCTCTCAGATTTAAAATAGACAACTGATCCAGCATCAGAGATAGGAAGAACTGCAGATGCTGGAGTCGGAGTCAATACAGTGTGGTGCTGGAGGAACACAGCAGGCCAGGCAGCATCAGAGGAGCAGGAGACTCAGGAGTTCTGAAGAAGGGTCCCGACCAGAAATGTCGACTTTCCTGCTCCTCTGATGCTGCCTGACTTGCTGTGTTCCTCCAGCTCCATACTGTGTTGAACTGATCCAGCATCCAGTGCCATTTGTGGAAGAGAGTTCCAAGCCTCTCACACCCTTTTGTGTGTAGATTCACAGGAGGGAAAGTGTAAACGTCAGCTCTGAAGAATCATCTAGACTGTAAACGCTAGCTTGTTCTCTCTCCATGGATGCTGTCTGACCCGCTGTGATCTCCAGCATTTTCTGTTTTCAGTGCAGATTCCAGCATCTGCAGTAACTTGCTCCTGACCTTTCTAACGCTGAACGATTCCATACCACATTTATGACCCCACCTCCTATTTAAAGGTAACCTACACCTGCTACCCCCACCCACTCCCCGCATGTCCGTACCTTCTGCCCCCCCCCCCCCCCCCCCCCCCCATCCCGCAAGCTCTGTGTGAATCACAGGTTAGAATCAGTCATGGGTCTGGCGCAAAATCCAACGTCACATGGGGGAAGGTGCAGGAAACAGAGCAGTGCAATACCTCAGACGGAGTCCACCTTCAGCAATCAATGAGGGGGTGGGGGAAACCAGTGGTTTCGGGGGGGGGGGTGGTGGAAGAGAAGCGGACGCACACGAACCTCCTGCAGTTGAACAATTTCTGTGTGCAATGTTTTCTTCTGAATTTCAGAGTGGTGTTTCCATATATGGAAGCGCCCAGGTTTTGCCACCTGTTTTTTTTTAAAGCAGTGTCTGTGTAGCTACGGATTTATTAAACAAAACATTGGAAAGTCAAGAAAGAAACAGACTTTTATTGAAGACTAAATAGAACAGTAAACATCAACACAAAAGCATTAATGTAATTGATTGTTGTGTAGTAGGGCCGAAAGCTGTGTTATCGCGTTACCGTAGCAACAGAAATTTATTGTCGAGTTGCTTAGATGAATTAAAGCAAACATTTTTTTTTAAATTTCACAGGAACACTGTTAGGTATTTTCCCCAGCGAAAACAAGTGTGTGATGTGTGCTGGGGAGAGCAGGAGTCATTGAAGAATTCACACCCGGCATGTCCCACGTTACTCAGACCCATTTCTACTGTCGATTATTTGCAAATAAAACCACACACAAAGTGTTTTGCCTTTTGAAAGACTCTGAATCCAGAGTTTTTCTCCCAGTAATAGTTAAACAGATAACTTGCTTTTTTCTTCTGAGAACAGAAGAGATCAAGACACAGGGAGTTTAAATCTTTTTATTAAAAAGAGAATTACGAACCAGCAGGTGTGTTCTCTCCCCTCCCCTCCCACTGTAATTTCTTGTACAAACAGGGTAAACAGAATCCGCACGGATTTGCTCTAGTTGCAGCCTTGCGTTCTGAACAGTTCCAAAGTTAACCCTCATCCCTGCTCCTTCCCAAATGCCTGACCTAAACGGGACGGCCACATGTCCCCAACTGGCTATTATATTGAAAATCGGAACGATTTGAAGCTCGGAGATTTCGATTCTGCCCCTTCACTGTCCTTCGGAAAGTTGGGGGGGCGGGGGTGGGCGTAAAATGATATGTTATTGTCAAATGTTGTTTAAATTAGGCTCCTGACAACCCGGGTTTTATTGGATTTGCACTGGTTCAGTGGCATGTGTATCATTTACAAATTTACATTTATTCAGCGGATAGAGAGCTGCCTGGCAGATTGCTGGTTAAGAGGATCAGGCGCTGAGGTGACTTTGTCCCCTTTACACTATTAACAGCTGCCTGTAAATTTTATGCTGTCCTTGCTTTTCAGCCAATTATACCAAAGAGATTTCGAAAGCTTATTTTTTTTTCCCTCTTGTCTCTTTCTCCATGGGCCCTATTACTTTTATTTACATTTGAATGACATTTAACCCTTTCTGTGCTCTGATTGCAGATTTTTCTTGCTTTTTTTTGATATATTCCCCGCCCCATCCCCAGTAATCCAATAATTATATCAGAAACATCCTTCTTCAATGAGACATTTTGTTCTGCTCCGAAGGGGCTCTGCACACAACCCCCAACAATAGTTTTTTTTTATTTTTGTTTGTTAGGCTATTGCATTGTTTCATCAACAATGTGACTGTCTTAACATAACAACTGTTTTGGGTTCTGGACACTTTGTAGTCTTTGTGCTCTGCCTTGTTTAGATCAATTTCTTTCTCAGAATATCACTTTATGGGAAAGAAATGAGAGAAAAAGGCCTTTTGTCTCTGAAAGTTAACCACTTCATTTCTTGCGTCCTATTAAATTCTCGTCATTATTGGTTGCTTCAAAAAAACAAGTTAGGACTATTCTACTTGTAGAGAAGACTGAAAGGAGATCTGATAGAGATAATTAAAATCATGAGGGAGAATCGATAGGAAGTTGTTCTCACTGGTAAAAGGAAAAGGAACAGAGGTGTGTGGTGGGAGAGGTTTAAAGTCATTTGCAAAAGAAGCAAGTATGATATGAGACAAATAAAAGCTTCTTAACTCAGTGAGTAGTTAGGGAATGGGGTGCACTGTCTGGAAATGTGGAGGTGACAGGTTCAATTGAGGCAATCAAGAGGGCATTGGCATTTTTTTAGATGTGAATAATGTATACAGGTAAAAACAGGAGGTTGACACCAGAAAACAATGCTCATTTGAAGAGCCAGCACAGACATGAGGGGCAGAATGGTTTCTTTCTGCATCAGAAGATTTCTGTGATTCCGGTCAGGATGGTTTGCTTCTGTGGTGTGTGTCTGTGGGAGAAGTTGATAACCTGCTTAGCACCATCTTTCAACTCTCCACGTTCTGTGGGCTGGTCTTACTATCTAAAGCTGTAATGGGCACAAAGCACGACTGCCTTTCAGCGTCCACTTTTACTCACCCTTATCCACTCATTGGTTAACCCTTTAACAACTGCAACGTTCTCTGCTGACACATCTTATTCCTTCCTCATTCAACCTCTGTGTGAAAATTATTAAAAACATTGTTTTCCTCAAAACAAAACTCAAACACCAGCTTACAGAATTTCAGTTAGAAGTTGCTCTTCACAGAAACACATTTTTAAGGAAAGAGACAGAGAGGTTCCATTTTGTATCGAAATCAAAATAATTGACGCATTAGTCAGGTTTGGGATGAAGTGGTTTGGAGAGGTTGTTGTGGAGCATTAGTTCTGTCATGTTGCAGTTGGACCGAATAGTGTGTTCTGAAGGAGGGTCACTGGACTTGAAACGTTAACTCTGTTTCTCTCTCCACGGATACTGCCAGTTTCTCCAGCAGTTGCTGTTTTGATCAATCTGTTTCTGTGCTGCACTGTTCTACGTAAAGCTAGTTGGTGTGGACGATCTCTATCACAGTAGCCTAATCAGTGGGAGATGTGTCTGACAAATTTAGTCGGATCTCCACAAATTTCTGATCTACTGTCATGTCACTCCCAGCTTGTGACCCAGTTGGGATCTGACCAAAACCACAAGGGATGGTTTGGGTGACGGGACTGTACTGCGGTTCACACAAGTGACCTTTCTAATCCTCTTCTCTAATATTCAAGTCTGGAAATGTGCGGAATATCATTTACACAATATGACATTCAGCACAGAAAACAATAAGCTTCCTCTGAAAGTTGCAGAGGGCATTCTTAGTTCAGGCTTTATTGCAGTAATCTGTTGGCTGATGGGTCCCACTACATCAGCCTAAGCACATAGCCATCACAGGTTAGTGAATTTATGAAACTGACCTGAAATTAGCAGGTCAGTCATTGCAGGGAGAATACTGCCATCTCCAAATGGGTGCTTTCAATATCCAGTTTGTGTCACAAGGCGCAACTGAACAGATTTGCCTGCTCCACATTCCTCACATTTAATGTGAAATGTTATGAGGTCACCAGTCAAAAAAAGAGACCTGCATTTATATAACACCATTTACAACCATCAGCCTTCCAAAGCTTTACGGCTGATCAAACATTTCGGAAAGGTAGTCACAGTTGCAATGTGGCAGCCAATTTCTGCACAGTAAGCTCCCACAAACAACGGTATGGTAATAACTGGTTATCTGTTTGTATGCAGTTGATTGACAGGTCAATATTGACCAGGGTCATCTCCACAGCACTTTGGAGAAATGATGCCATGGGGTCTATTTCATCCACCAGTGAGGCATTCAGTTTACATCTCATGGCTGATACCTCCTTCACCTCCCTCAATGCAGTATTCCCCCAATGCAGTACTCCTTCAGTACAGTACTCCCTCAGTGTCCTCTCCCTCAGTGTCGCGCTCCCTCAGTGTCACACTCCCCCAGTGTCACTCGCTCTCAGTGTCACTCTTCCTCGGTATCACTCTCCCTCAGTGTCGCTCTACCTCAGTGTCGCTCTACCTCAGTGTCACACTCCCTCTGTGTCGCTCTTCCTCAGTGCCACTTTCCCTCAGTGTCACTCTCCCTCAGTGTCACTCTCCCTCAGTGTCACTCTCCCTCAGTGTTGTGCTCCCTCAGGG
>JAHRHZ010000004.1:4095327-4189110 GCA_024137785.1 Ginglymostoma cirratum
TCCCTCAGTGTCACCCTCCCTCAGTATCACTCTCCGTCAATGTCGCTGTCCCTCAGTGTCGCTCTCTCTCAGTGTCACTTTCCCTCAGTGTTGTGCTCCCTCAGTGTCACTCTCCATCAGTATCACTCTTCGTCAGTGTCACTCTTCCTCAGTAACACTTGCCCTCATTGTCGCTGTCCCTTAATGTCACTCTACCTCAGTGTCACTCTCCCTCAGTGTTGCACTCCCTCAGTATCACTTTCCCTCAGTGTCATTCTCCCTCAATATCACATTTCCACAGTGTCACTCTCCCTCAGTGTCACCCTCCCTCAATTTCACCCTCCCTCAGTGTTACACTCCCTCAGTGTCACACTCTCTCAGTGTCGCTGTCCCTCAGTATCACTCTCCTTCAGTGTCACTCTCCCTCAGTATCACTCTCCCTCAGTGTCACTCTCCCTCAGTGTCACACTCCCTCAGTGTCACTCTCCCTCAGTATCACTCTCCCTCAGTGTCACTCTCCCTCAGTGTCACACTCCCTCAGTGTCCCACTCCCTCAGTATCACTCTCCTTCGGTGTCACTCTCCCTCAGTATCACTCTCCCTCAGTGTCACTCTCCCTCAGTGTCGCTCTCGCTCAGTGTCACTCTCCCTCACTGTTGTACTCCCTCAGTGTCACTCTCCCTCAGTGTCACTCTCCCTCAGTGTCACTCTCCCTCAGTGTTGCTGTCTCTCAGTGTCACTCCCCCTCAGTCTCACTCTCCCTTCGTGTCACTTTCCCTCAGTATCACTCTCCCTCAGTGTGACTCTCCCTCAGTGCCGCTCTTGCTCAGTGTCGCTCTCCCTCAGTGTCGCTCTCCCTCAGTGTCACACTCCCTCAGTGTCACTCTCCTTGAATGTTGCACTGGGACGTCCACCTTGATGGTTGTGCTCAAGAGCTGGAGTAGTTTGAAACTGTAATCCTCTTCCTGGGAGCTGAGAGTGAGCTCCAGGCAAACAGGAGGATCCTGCCTGAGCTTCATCGCAGTGTTTCCAACTCTCTGTTGGATTTGTCAACAGTTGGGCACTGCCCTCCACCCAATGGTTCCTGCATCACTGTGAGACCCTTCACCAACACATGAAGTAGCCAGCGCACCAAATAAATAAACCTGCAGCAGCTGGCTATATCTCAGAATCCTGCAAAGTGTGGATCATGAGGGGAATGCTGTGTGTCAGACTGTTAACATAGAACAGCATCAAATCGCTGATGCAGAATCAGACCATTCAGCACATCTTGGCCATGCCATCTGGTCTATTTATGCTCATCATAAGTTTGTTCTCACCCCTCTTCATTCTCACACATTTGCACATCTTCCAATTTCTTCCTCCTACTTATGCATATCTCTCTATACATTGATACTAATTTGCCCTAACCACTTCGTGGGAGTCATAGAGCCATACAGCACAGAAACAGGCCCTTTGGCCCAAATCGTCCATGCCGACCAGGTTTCCTAAAGTGAGCTAGTCCAACTTGCCTGTCACATTCTCATTGTTCTCTGGATAAAGGATTTTCTCCTGAGCTCCCTGTTGGAATAATTAGTGACCGTCTCTCCCAATGGGTGGAAACATCATCTCTGCTTCCAGCCTATCGAACCCTTAAAAGCCTTAGTCCAGTCAACTGTCAACCTTCTCTTGTCCAGAGCAAAGAGTTCATCCCTTCCATTCCCCATCCCACATTCAGCCTTTCCAGAGAATTCCTCTTTAGACCTGGTTGTTGCTGGGGGGATTCGGCAAAGTTATAAAAATGTCACTTAGGAGGAAGCATTAAAGCAAGGAGCGTTGTAAAGTTTCTAGCCACGTCTGCACTGAAGCCTGCTCAACCATTTTGCTTTATTGCTGAGGCAGTATGCTTGGTGAAGGTACCGGTATCAGAGGCTGTTTTATACAGAGAAGCCCTGAGGCATCACTTCTGATGGAGGAGCAACCTACAGAGGCAGCATTTGAGAACTTCCTTCTGACCAGAAGGTCACAATTTGACTTCCAGTGGTATTCACCATGAGAGTTCATGCTGCGTCAACACAAGCTGGATACTGAGTGGAAGACCAGGCAGATGTGAACCTCCTGCTTCCGATCAGCTGGAGGGTGGAGGGAGCTCCTTATCACATTGTTTGAGTTGCCTCACCTTGAGACCCCATTCCTAATGGATGAGCAGAGTTGGATTGGAGAGTAGCGAAGTCAGACGCTTCACTGTTCTGTGATGGGAATGGCATCCTGTGGTGGGAGTGACCCAGAGAGTGGTGCAGGGGCCAGGGGAAATGACAAAGCTTAAAAGGAGCTCTGCTGAGCCTGCAGGTGCAAAACGAGGGCTTAAGATGATGCTATAGGTAAAGGTCAGTTCTTAATAGTCACACTAAGTTATAATACAATAAAGGCAGCAGAGATGAAGACCATCTTTATAATTTAGCTTCCTACAGGCTATTTGTGGATTAATTAAAGAATCGTAATCAGATGACTTTAATTTAGAATAAATTAACCAGTGGACTGTTCAAACCAGTGTGACAAAACTAATGATTAAAGAATGTAACAATTTGTTTGTATTTTGTTTTTAACAGTCAGTTCAGTGAGTTGTTACTGCATTGTGTTCGGATAAAGTTTATTCTTCTCACTCCTACTGGAAGTTAGTTAGAGGTTTTCAAAATCGTGAGGGAACTGGCCAGAGTAAGTAGCAGGAAATTGTAAAAGGATCAAGAACAAGATTTAAAGTGATTTGCCAAAAAAGCAAACGCGACGTGAAAGAAAGTCCTGTTCAGTGAGGAGTTAGGGTCTAGAATGTACTGCCTGGAAGTGAGCCGGAGGCAGGTTCATTCAAGGCATTCAGGATTATGATCGTTTTTGTTTAAACAATGTGCAGGATTATAGGGAAAAGGCAGGAGTGTGGTACAAAGTCGTAATGCTTATTTGGAGAGCCAGCGTAGACATTGTGGGCCCAATGACCTCATTCTGCACCGTAACATTTCTGTGACATCATTACCTTCTGCCCAAAATCACTTTGCCCTTATTTAATGTGTCTGAAATCCAGCTGGTGGTTTAAATTTCACAGGGACCTTGATTACTATGATTATCAAACTCCAGTGACAACCAAAGTGCCTCCCACCAGTTTACTGACTTCTACTCAGAGACCACATTTAACAGAGCTGCCTCAGAGTGAGACCTGATGAGCAGCAGAGAATGAAAGAGCTGTTTACCCTGCCCTGTTCAGTTGCCCATATAAGCACAGGCCCAAAGCAAGAAGCCAGCAGAGGTGGAGGACCCCATACTTACTTTAAGTCACCTTCAAATTGAAAGCCAGGGTGAGACTTTACAAGTTCAAACATCATTAGTGACTACATTTGGTCCTTTTGTGAAGCGGGTGGCACAATGATGTAGATTGAAGCTGTCAGCTTGAAGCCTTGGCACCTGGCACTGAGCAGAGTTGGAGCATGAAATATTAAACGTAGCATTTTATCAACCAGAAACAAACAATAAAGGCTCCACCTGTAGGGTATCTGTGCCTGAAGTACTTTCTAACCTTGCAGTGGAACAGTTAAGGAGATAAATCAGAGGAAGAGGTCTTGGAGCTGGTGGTGTATCTGATCACTGGGAAACCTGAACAGCAAAGATTAGAGAACAGATATAGCACCTGACAGCAACAGGTTTGGAAAAATTAGAGGACGAAACAAATCAGGGTTCTTCAATACTAAGTTTACTTTTCAAAAACCTATGACAGGGAAGGCTGAGGCTGGGGCAAGGAGACCAAAATTCCAAATTATTTTGATATAGCAACTTGGAAAGATACTATTCCCTCTGTTTACTGAGTGGCTGAAGAACGAGATAGATTGATGATCAGCAAAAGAAATGCGCAGTGTTGCTGTGACATAAGGAGGCTATATTTTTGTATGTTATCCCAATCCAGGGTTGGAATGGATACAGACTCTGTTCCAATCTCGACCCTCCCTCTCTTGACCCTTACAAGAACCCTGCTAGCTGCCTCGCCAGATTGTTTTCATTCATTCTCAGGATGAGTGTCTATCCCTAATTGCCCTTAATAAAGTGCTGGTGAGACACCTTCTTGAATTCAGCTGAGTGGCTTTCTTGGCCATTTCAGAGGGCAGATATGAGTCAACCATATTGCTGTGGGTCTGGAGTCACATGAAGGCCAAACCAGGTAAGGGTGGCAGATTTCCTTACATGAAGGACATTAATGAACCAGTAGATTTTTGCAACAGTTGACGATATTTTCACAGTTACAGAGATCATCTTCTAGTCCCAGATCGATTAATTAAATGAATTCAACTTCCCGAGCAGCTGCTTGTATGACGATGATCCCATGGTGGGATTTGAACTCATGTCTCTAAACCCTGGTTTCCTAGTCACAACCACTGTGCAGCCATTTACACTTATTTATGCCTGTGGAGGCTGCAAGTCATCTTGCCCCAACAAACACAGCCCCCAGCTGCCCTAGACTTCACTCTCACTCCTAGGATGGTCAAGTAGCAGTGGGGAAAGTTTGGAAATCTCTTCAAATTAAGCATTAGTGCCAGGTCAGTTGTTATAAATCTGAGATTGATACATTGGTATCAACCAAAGATTTAAAGGACACGAGGCAAAGGTGGGTTTATAGCTTTAGGTCAGAGGTCAACCATGATCAAACTGAATGGAAGAACACAGTCAGGGTGAACCAGCCTCTTACTAAGGAGCTTGTAGACTCATTATTGGCCGTAATTGAAAGACGAGGGCCTGGCAAATGCTTGTTCCGCCTTCATTTAGGTCTCCAGAACTTTTTTTTTATTGACCTCAATCTTGACTCAGGTGTACAATTGCCAATGACTTCCTTTCCTGGGATCTTGCCTGGCCTTTTTTTTATTGACGGTGTAACAGCATTGTAGACTGTTGGAATAGAATTGGGGCATCGAGCCCCTCAGGCCTATTTGGTTAGTTATTGGGGTGAGTGCAATATTCTGACCACAGCACCATTACACCTAACCCTCCCAGCCCACCCCCAGTGACTGACTCTGACCAGTTTCCACTTGGCACCAGGAATCCCACTGGGAGCATGCACTCCATGACCCTCACTGGGCTAGGGGATGGGCTAGGAACACGATGGTGGGATCCTATTCTGTATTCAACACATTGTGGCAAACAAATTGACACTATTATTCTAGAAATGTACATGGAAGCTGAATTTCCAAAGGAAAGTGGATGAAATTTTGGCAATGAAAAATTCAAACAGATAAGACAAAAGGGCGGAAGAACAGGATGAAGAGACTAACTCCAGCAGGAGGGATGCTTGATTTCATTCTGACTGTAAAATCCAATAATTCTCTGATGTTCAGTTCCTTCGAAAGAGTAAGTTGGAATCAGAGACTGTACAAGATCGCAAAACGATGTCGATGGAGGCAGGAGGAGGAAAATGCTGTCAGTTGGTGTATTTACACCAAAGGAGGAGCCAGAGAGGACAATTAGGAGCTGTAAGCATTAAAGTAGTATTTACAAAATAAAAAAAAAGGAAATGTCATAGTGGAGGTTGGAGACTTAAGGAAAAAAGATCTGAGTCATTGAAATAGCCATTAATCATTTTTATATTGAGTCTCATGGGGCTATTTGATTCTTAACAAACATATCGTAGCTACGACATACATAAAGATGGGTGACGTTGACCAAAGAATGATACAGTGCACTTTTAACTTTATTCGCAATTATTGCATAGTGTGAATTTCCTGTTGTGGATTTTTCAAGTGAGTGGTTAGTTACATAGTCAAGGTTGATTCTCAACACAGGAATTACTCCTCCTTACATGGGAATCGTAAATGGAAACTGTAAGAATTGTCCAAAGGGGTTTGTTAATGCGGTGATGTTTCTGAGCAATCTTGTGGTATGAAGAATCCAACCCCTTCAGAAGCATGCATTAGGAATTTAATCTTCCAGAACCGTACAGGCACAACACAACAATTGTGAACAAAATTAAAATTGCATTGCATCACTCCCAGGAGAGCTCCTTCCATGACTAAAATAATGACTTCTGTAAATGGGAACATGATAGATCAATATTAAATTGATGGGTCACTATTAAATATTGTATTTACCTTACAAAATGGCGAGGGGGGGTGGTAGTGCAGACACAGTGATTTAAAAGTTATTTGCCTATCTTCAGGGGAAAGAAAGAAGTGATGTGCAGAAGCTCCAACCTTAAAAGGGTTAAGAAAAGTTTGTCCTGCTTAATAAAAGGAAACGGCGTTGTCTGAAAGAATTAGCAGCATCTATATCTTGAACCATACAACACAATAACGATTAGCTGTAATTACCAGCAGCTTGTGGGTAGCTAAAGCTGATTAAGATACTGTTTAACAATACTCGCAGATGTAGACTTAACTATTCTAACCCCTTTCCCCCTTTAAATGGCAGGACATTTGTCCCTCGCCAATTAAGAGCAATATTTATCCAATTTAACAACACAGACACAGAATGTAAGGAAGTTTCTTCTGTCGGGTTTTAAACAAATAAAGTAACGCGGAGAGACTGTGAGGGAACAATAACAGCAGGTGTTTATTCTTCAGACATTCTTTATTGCGATTGGAGAGTGCTGTGCTCTTGTTTTCTCCGACTATTCCAGGGCAGGGGTGGATGGGAACGGTCTGCGCTGTTTGACCTATTGGATATTGTCGTGGTAACAGTGTCTAGGTACTAAAATAACATGCTTACAACCTTTAGAATAATTTTCCCTTCCCCTCCTCATTTGTTTCTCTTTGTTGCTATAGAGCAAAGCTCCGACAGGGTTGAAAGACTTGTAACTAAAACGGAGAGACATCACCTGTACACATTTTTACAAAAAAAAGAGAATTGTTTGGCATTAAAAATGCTGACACCCCGTCTCATTGATGTTCAGCCCATGGCCTTGCTATTTACATTTGTTTGTCAACGGGCATCTGATATATTTTTTCGAATTTAGCTGAAGTTTCTATTATTCTTCACAGATTGTACTTAATTTCATTTTATTCCATTTAATGAAAGGATAACTTTCGGCATTATTGCATTACAAAGACGCATAATAATGTTATTTATAGAGAAATGCACCAAAATAGGCTGCCCGGCAATGCGTAATTCAATTAGTCAGCTGCAGATTTTAGAACAGTTTTCCATTACATATTTTGTTTGCACATAATAAACCCAAGAAATCCTTTTTGGATCAGGATTCCATGTCAGATAACGCTGGATGTCAGTGAAAATGGTGCACCTTTTAACCCCCAAACCCTGCAGCCACTTTTCCTTTCTGAAGGTCGCCTGTGTTTCACTCCCATTTTTGTATAAACAGTTTCAAGCATTAATCGTTTGATTTACACATTTGTTGTGAAATGCTTCATATGTCCTTGCCTAATATTTTTCATCCTTTGCGCTCTCTCTCTCTCTCTCTTTGTGATGCCTGAACGTTTGGAGAGGTGGTGCGAAAGGAGACGGGAATCCATGAGGCTTAATGTGAGATTGTTAAAAGAGGATGCAACTATTTTACTTTAATGCCCAGGTTTTTGCCTCTCTTGAAGTGATTGGGAAAGCTCTGAGTCAACTCACTGACACTTGTCTTCTTTAGAGTCATAGAGAACTCTGGCCCGTCAGCCCATCGAGTCAGAAACACCCATCCATTTCCCAGCACCTGGCCCATAGCCTTGAATGCCTTGGCATTGCAAGTGTACATCTCAATACTTCTGAAATGTTATCAAGGTTTTTCCTCTACCATCCCTTGCAGGCAGAGAGTTCCAGACTCCTCCACCGTCTGGGTGAAAATAAATTCCCTCACGTCTCCTCTAAACCACCTGCCCCTTACTTTAAATCTATGTCCCCTGGTCATTGATACTTCTATTAAGGGGAAAAGTTTCTTCCTGTCTACCCTATCTATGCCACTCATAATTTTTTAGGTCTCGATCATGTCCTCTGCTTCTTGGAAAACAACCTCAGTCTGTCCAATCTCTCTTCATACCTAGTTAGTATTACCCTGTCTCTAGCTACCCCAAGTATACAGGTGTTCTCCTCTCTGACCGTATCTCCGGGATGCCAGGAAAAGCTGACCTGATCTGAAAGAAACCTATAACTGAATGTAAGGAGCAAGATTCAAGCAGTTGTGTTATCAGTTCTGTGATGGTATCGTTCTTGGAAAAGCCCCGTTCATCGTTGCTGGACCATTTTCTTCTCTTTTTATTAATTTATTTTCTCATGGGATGGGGGCGTCACTCGCTGGACCAATATTTATTGTCCATCCTTCATTACCCTTGACGTGGTGAGCTATCTTCATAAACTGATGCAGTCCATTTGGTGTAGGGTCACCCACAACGCCATTAGGAAGGGAGTTTTAAGGCTTTGACACAGCGACTCTGAAGAAATGATGATATATTTCTAAGTCAGGATGGTGAGTGGCTTGGTGGTGTTCCCATGTATCTGCTGCCCTTCTTGCTAGTCTGTCCTAATGTCCTGCGCTTAGGCCCCTAAGCACTCGTTGCTGAGAGAATATTTGCCCTTGTGGTAGTATCTCGATCAGGAGGCACCGTTTCCAAATAAAAGAGTCTTCTATTTAAAATGGAGATGAGAATCAGTTCCTCCTTGGAGGGAGTGGTTGGAATTTTCTTTGCTAGAGAGCATTTGAGGCTGGGTTACCGAATAAATTCAAGGCTGAATTGGGCAGGTTTTGATTGACAAGGGAGTCAAATGGTATGGGGGTAGAGGCAGGAAAGTAGAGGAGAGACCATACTGAGAGCCCTCATGATCTTATTGACCAGGGGGGCAAGTTGGAGGGAACAAAAATCCTACTCTTGCTTCGAATTCTCATGTTCTCCTCTCTGAAAATTCACCTGGGTGCCTTCATTTATGGGTCTTGCCAATACACATTGACACAATATTTCTCCACTATCCACATGAGAAGCAAGGTTCATTAAACAGCAATCAGCGCGGGAATCTGAATGCTGGACGATGCTTTCCTTCCTCCTCTAGGGAGGCAGAGATCTGTGTGATAATGCTCCCAGTGAGATCAAGTTAGTCAAGGGTTCAAATTTAGGAAGGAGGCTGTGTACCAGAGCAAACAGTGAGTTGAAGGTGAGAATGGTGTCTGATGTTACTTGGATGTATTTAAGACTTTGTGTGTGGGGCAAGAGTCAAGCGACGCACTGCAGAATCCGAGTTAAATTTCACTGAAGCGAAAAGCTTTTATTGTTCAGTTTGAATTGCACTAGCCAGTCACACACATACACACACACATGCTGATTCTCAACCAGAATGTCACGGAATGGGATTGAAACGAGGGAAAGGGAAAATAAAGAGGGGCAAAAAAGTAAACATTTATTTTTCTTAATCATCTGACTAGAGGAGGAAAAGTATTCTGCAAAACATGTTTGTTTCCAGGAAACTAAAATATCCTCCATTCCCCAAAGGATTAATTATGTGCACAGGTTATATAAAAAAATGCTTGGCAGTAGCAGATATCTGAACTTCAGATTTCCAAAGCCTCCTGTCCAGCTGTCAAATCAGTGCAGCTGACTACAATGTCTTTGGGAATTGGAATGCCCAACAGGATGGTCTTGTACTAATCCTGTGACTTTGATGGTTACTTGACCCGATTTCCACCAACAGATCCTGGATATCAAATCAATCAATGCTTCCAATGGGCCATTTTAGATCCCTGTCTAACCTAGTTAAATCCATTAGAAATAACCGTAATCTTGATAAGGTGCTGCACAAATACTAAATAGGGAAGGAAGAAAGCTAAACAAAAAAAAGGGCAATATTAGTCTCAGGTATTTGATTTCCAGGAGCAGGGGTCCGTGAGTTATTGGGTGAAGAATTTGTAGACCAATAGAACTGGCAGCCTCAGTGCACACAGTGGAGGAATGAGATGGTCAGGACTGTCAGCTTTTCCAAAGTTAGACATCCACGTTCAAGCCCACAGCAGAAGAAAATGAAGGTGCAATCATCTGATAAACTGTTCACTGGCTAACACATAAAGTTGCTAGTGAGGTGAAAGTTTAAGTATTTGAACCCTACAACCTCTGGAAGGTCCTTAGCAGTGACTTGGACAGAAGACTCTCTAGTCAGGGTACTTGCTGCAGTGTTTTCAGTAGCTCAAACTCCTCAGGACCTACTCAGTTTCCAAGTGTTTACAGTTATTCCTACATTTTCTTCACAGAAAGTGCACAGGGTGTTGTTAAAATGATATATGGATGTTAATGATACAAAAAAAATGCCTGTGAAGTATTCAATTTGACAATGTACAAACAGTTCAAAAATGCTATTGTAACAGTCCTCCCTATATGGAAGTACAACAGTGTTAGCAATTCTGGAGACCAGGATAGAGTGGTACAGAACAGAAGACATTGCCCATAAACCGAGGCTCCTTATCGAGAAGCCTGTGCTTTTAAAAAGCTTCCTTGACAAGATACTCTTTGCCGATTACGAAATCATCCCCTAGGTAAGGTCAGCACAGTGGATATAATATTTGTGGGTAAATAGTTAACTTGTTGTTGTTTTGACAATTTGGGCTTTTTAAAGAAGTCTGAAACTAAATGTCTCTAAATAAGGGAAGTGTTTATTCCTTTCCTGAGCTCGAATCTCCTTGAGTTCTCAAAGATTCATTGTCGCTCAACTGTCTGTCACAGGGGGTAAAATAAAGTTCTCTTTTTAAGATTTTGGAACATTTTTTATCAGTGTTCAGTTCAGCCAGACAGTGAAAATCACGACTGCATTTGGACAAATGCATGGAAACGTGCTGTTGACAATCCGAGAGTTATTTAAAGTTAATACCCCTGCCCCTTTAGACACATCTATTTAGTATCTTTTGTATATTTGCGCTAGTCTGCACCAGTTGTCAATGTGATAGGTTATTGAGAAATGCTCATGTTGCTGTTTGTAGAATTTTGCTTTGGGAAGCGAGGTGTTTCCTATGTTGTTTTTCCTACATTACAACGGTGACAGAACTTTACAAGTACTTAAATGGCTTCCAGCATTTTGAGAGGTCATGGAAGGTGCTATATAAATGGAGGTTCCTCCTTTCACTCTTTACTGTGAAACACCAGTGGTTGGATACTGTGTCTGAATTTGAGGCATAGGACAGAGAAACTGACAGAAACAGCAAAGTGAGGGGGACACATTCAGAGTTAAACGAGCAGGAGCTGTACAAGCCTGGAGCAGGGAGAGGATCCAGGATCGTTTCCATTTGCCAGTCCTCCTATGAGCACTTCCACTGGCCTTGTAGTCACTGAGAAGGCGCTGTTGAGTCACCTCCTTGACCCACCACAGTCCTTTGTGTTCGCAAAGCTCTATTATTGCTCAGCTGACTGTCACTGGGGAACAGACACTTTTCTCTTGTGGTGTGATGCCATGACCACTGTAGAGGTTGGTTCAGAGTAATCCACATCGCTAAGGGTCTGAAGTCACATGTAGGCCAGGCTAGTAAAGACAGCAGATTTCCTCCCTTACATGGCAATAACATAGATTTTTTTAATGTAACAATCCAGTTATTTTTATGATCGTTACTAATGAGGTGAGCATTTTAATCCAGGTGTGTTAGCGAATTGATTTGAAGCTTTCCAGCTGGCGTGGTGGGGTTTGAACTCATGCTTCTGGGCTAGTCCCAGTAACATTACCATAATGCATCAGTTGCCCTGTTTTTTTTTATTCTGTCATGGGATGTGGGCATCGTTGGCAAGGCCAGCATTTGTAGTCCATCCCCAGTTGCCCTTGAACTGATTGGCTTGCTCGGGCCATTTCAGTTAAGAGTCAACCACATTGCTGTGGGTCTGGAGTTGCACATAGGCCAGACCAGGGTAAAGGTGGCAGATTTCCTTTCCTAAAGGACATGAGTGAACCAGAAGAGTTTTCATAACAATCAATGATGGTTTCTCAGTCACAATCACTGAGACTAAATTGTTTTAATTCCAGATTTTTTATTTATTAATTGAATTGTCTTGGTGGGTTTTGAACCCACGTCTTTGAACAATAGCCTCTGGATTATCGGTGCAGGTAGACATTATAAGCAAACATTTTCACAATTTTGTTCTTTGTAATTGGATTGAGAAAGAGCAGTCTGCCTGACATGTTCTATTGAAAATGTTTGGAATATGTTGGTGTTGCTCCTGCTCTCTCTGTCTCTCTCTCTCTCTCCGTGATATTGAAGACTTTAAGCTGCTGTATGGAAAACTGATGAAAAGTTTGACTAAGGCTCAGTCGGGACCACAAAGTTACTGGGGCATCAGGGGGCCCTGTGATTAAAGACACCAAAATGGGAAGTGTCTGTCAGGAGGTCCCAGTACAGCCGGTCGCCCCTGACATCCCGAGTTAGTGCTGGAATTTCTCGGATCCCTTGATCCTCTTCCACCCCCCTCGTATCTTTAGTCACACTGCTCTCAACATGGTCCCCCCCTTCTCTCCCTCCCACTGTCAGAGCCACAAGAGAGTTCAAACACAATTTAACACACTGAAAAGGTCAGATTTCTCAGTTTGGTGAACCCCACAGCTTTTATTACAAAAGCCACTAAATTCACATCTTTCAACTCGTCCTCACTTTTGTCACAGCAGAAAGGCTTTTTTGAGCGCTGCTGAATTCGACCAGTACCTCCTGAGGTTCTGCTAAACGTCCATCTCCCTGGGCTCTGGCTTCCCTTCAGCTTTGACTGATGTTCCCTCTGCTCTGCTTCCCTCTCGTCTCTGTTTCTTTCCTTCAGTCAGAAGGACAGCATCCAAATAACACTGAACTTTTGTAAGCATCCTGCCACTGACTGTGCAAGACTTTTGTTAATTTTGTAACTCCCTTGTTTAAATTTGCATTTTTGCATGCATATTTTATATATCGTTTGCCATTTTCTGGAAAGCCAGTGTCGCCTTCTAAGATACATTGTACGAAAGGGAATCTTACAAACTCCCTGTTTGATTATTAGATTGCTGGCTATTCAATGTGTGGACAATTTCCAGCAATGAATTTATATCCTCCAGCTTCAGGCCAGCTTTGGTTTAATTCACTCCAGATCCTTGAGATCTGATGTGGGAGAGAAAGGTTGGAGGAGGAGGAAGTGGAAATGAAAGGAAATGTAAAGCAGGAGAAAGAGTTAGGGAGGGAGAGAAAACAAGGATGAAGAAAAGAGATGGCAAAGAAAGGAACTGACAAGAAAGGCAAAACAACTGAATGAGAGACATCTGAGTAAGGAAAAGCAGGCAGAAAGTTTTGGGAGTTGAGGGTTGTTATGCCTCCTTTCACATGAACTCCTTTGCAAATTGACCAGTTTAAGTTCTTATTCTTGGTTTAAATGAGATGTTGCACTCAATCCTGGTGAGTGACTTAATAACTTAGCTAAAAGGAAATTAAGCAGAAGTTGAAATGGCTGGGCAATCCTGGTGTAAGGGCAGGTTTCCTGCTTCTCTTCCAGGAATTGTGGGATAGAATAGGAAGGAGTTTCGTCAGATGGCCAGGAGTCCCAGGAGTAGTGATGCCTATGGACAATCCTCTGTCAGGGTGGTGACTTTTTCATCTTGTGAGTGGGAACAGCATAGTGATGTGTTGAGTGATTGTGCTGAGCAGAGGGGCTGGAAAAAGGAGGTTTGAAATCACAGTCTTGCCTGTCCTTAGCACCCAGACTCCCTCCTCCAACAACAACAGCATTTGTGTAGCAACTTGTGCAGAATAAAACTTCCCAAGTTCCTTCACAGGAGCATTTACCGAACAGTCGCATTAGGAGATATTTGGTTAGGTGACCAATATCTCATTCGTAGAGTTAGATTCAATGGTGCGTCTTAAAGAAGGACTGCGTGAGGTGGAGAGGTATAGGGAGGGGCTTCCAGAGCTTTGAGCCCAGACGACTGAAGGCACAGTCTCCAAAGGAGAGATAAGTAAAATGGGGCACACTGAGAAGGCCTGAAGAAAAGCCACAATTGTGGAGTATTGTAGGGAGGAGGAGATAGTACAAAACGAGGTGCGTGTGAGTTCTCTCTTTTTGCTGAGATGCTGGGTTAAATGGAATGGAGGGGGATCCTCAGTTCACATTCTGACTGCATGTTCGCCAGCCTATTGGAGTGACATCAGCAGATGTTGTCCACAAATGACCATCTTTCCTGTCAGTGAAAGTCCCCAGCACATTAACACTGAGGTTTACAACAGGGAAAGAGGGAAATATAACCTTACTTCACAGACTGAAACAGAGAGAAGTGATGTATTTGTCTGAGAGGAAGACAAGAAGTCGTGAACAGGGTTATAAGATTTATGTTGATGTTACAGAGTTCCAAGTGCAAGGAGCTCTCATTAGCAATCAGGCTTTGAGGTTCTACTGCATTTTCTAAGCTTATAAACACAGCAGAGTCTATTGTATCTCCTGTCCCCCAAAATCCCTGACTTAAAGGGGGGGTGGGTGTGCAGTGGGTTGTCACCAGACCCCTGACCAGTATTTATCCCACAAACATGAGTTATTAAAAATAAAACCTCATTATTTGCTCTTCAACATGTTGCTAAATGTGGGAACTTTCTGGGTTCAAATTGGCTGCTACATTTCCTACATTAAAACAGAGGCTGCTATTCACAAACAGTGAGTCTTGTTGAAGGGTCCCAATCCAAAATGTCAATTTTCCTGCTTCTCGGACGTTGTCTGACCTGCTGTGCTTCTCCAGCTCCACATTTCATCAACTCTGACCTCCAGCATCTGCAGTCCTTGCTATCTCCTGGTATTCAAAAATACTGAATTAACTTTAAAGCACTTTGGAACTTTGTATGACTGTGAAAGATGCCATATAACTGTAACTCTTTCCTCTATTTGCCTCTGTGGGATGTGGGCATTGCTGGCTGGCCCATTATCTACTGCCCATCCCTAGTTGAGAAGGAGCTGGTGAGTTACCTTCTTAAAGCTCTCAGTTCATGTGCTGTGGATTCACCGCCAATGCCATTAGAGGGGGAATTCCAGGATTTTGACCTAGTGACAGTGGAAGAAATGTGATATAATTCCACATCACAATGCTGTGTGGGTTGGGAGGAAACTTACAAGTGGTGCTGCCGTCATGCAATTGCATCCTTTGTTCTTCTGGATGGTGGAGATCACTATTTTAGAAGGTGCTGTTGGAGGAGCCTTGCTACAGCGCATGTTGTAGATGGTACCACACTGCTGCCACTGAATGTTGAAGGTGGTGGATGTGGTCCCAGTGAAAAGGGCTGCTTTGTGTTTGATGGTATCAAGATTCTTGAGTGTTGTTGGGGCTGCACCCATCCAGGCAAGTGGGCAATATTCCATCACACTCCTGACTTGTGCCTTGTAGATGGTGGACATAGTGGATCCCAGGGGTCAGTTACTCCCCACATGATTCCTAGCATCTGAACTGCTGTTGATATGTTTATATTTTTATCTAGTTCTCTTTCTTTCAATGGTGACCCCGGGGATGTTGATAGTGGGGCGTGCAGCAATGCTAGTGCCATTGAACATAAACTGAGAATAAAATATTCTGAAGTGTTTCACAAGAGCATTTGCCATACAGTATTTCACATCAATCCACACGAGGACATTTTAGAAACCAAAATCTTGATCAAAAAGGTAGATTTGAAAATCAACTTGAAAGAGAAAAGGAGGGAATTTCAGGGTTTAGGACCCGGGCACTTGAAATTACAGTCATCAATGGAGGAACTATTAAAATTGAGGATGAGTGAGTGAGAGACACTCAAGAGGCCCGGAGGAGTGTAGACATGGTTAGCCTCTTGCTTGTTGGGGATGGTCATTGCCTGTTGAGAAAAGATATTTAAGGGCTTCTGGGAAAGTTCCAGAAAATGGGTCAAGCTAATTTGCATTGGCAGAGAGCCAGCACAGAGAGGTTGGGCTGAATGGCCTTTTTTTGACTTATAACCGAATGTCTGATTCTATGGACATTGCTCGCCACTTATCAGCCCAAGCCTGAATATGCAGGCCTTGCTGCATGCAGATATGGACTGCCTCAGTACCTGAGGAGTTGTGTGATCATCGGCGAACTGCCCATTGTCACGGCTTAAATAAGACTGCGTGCAGCGACGATATCCTCCCGAGGCTACAATCGAGAGGGGTTGGAGGAAAATGTCTGGGGTCGGAAACCCCCCGGGGTGAAGGACAATACTCGAATGCTTCACAACGGGTCGAACAATTCATCCTTCCGCCAAGCCACATTCCCCTTTCTTGCTCTTTTCTCTGCATTGTCAGGCCAACGACACCACTCTGATGTGTTCTTTCAAATTTAACCTCAGCTCAGTAAACACAATTATTGGGCAAGCTGCACTGAAGGAAAAGTAGTTCAATGCTGAAAAGGCTTTTGACTTATAAAGTATTCATTGTCTCCTAGTAACAGGCTATAGTTTATCATTTCACCTGAAATTACAATGGAAACTGATACCTTATCGCTAGACCACAGGGAAGGAGATACCAACTGAAAGCGCCTGGAATGTGTATTTTTTTACAATAACAGGCCGAATCTCAAATTTCAAACAAAGCTTGAATAGAAAGCTTGTTTTATTATCAAAGCACAGTTCGGTCTGAAATTGCTGCAATTGATAGAAATCATTTCAATTTCAGGAACCACCCAATCAATGTAATAAACAAAATTAGCTTCAAATATTTAAAGCTACAGTTACTCCTCAACCCCTTTTCCTTGGCCAAGAATTATCCTGAAATAAGTTTTACAGTGTATCCAACTGGGTCAAGTGGATTTTGGCTGGAGGAAAGTAATTAAAGTACATTTTTAAATCGTCCGGCTCTTGGGATGTGGGTGTTACTCGTAGGGTCAGCAGTTATTGCCCATGAGAAGGTGGAGGTGAGCTGCTTTCTAGAACTGCTGCAGTCCATGTGATGTGGGGACATACACACATACAGTACTGCTCAGGAGCTGGAGAGGGTTCAGAAGAGATTTATCAGGATGTTGCCTGGTATTGGAGGGTTTGAGCTATAAGGAGAGGCTGGATAGGCAGGGACTTTTTTCACAGGAGCATAGGAAGTTGAGAGGTGACCTTATAGAGGTTTATAAAATAATGAGGGATATAGATAAAGTTAATCTTAATAAAGTGTCTTTTCCCTAGGGTGACAGATTTCAAGACAAGGGGGCATGTTTTGAAGGTGAGAGAAAGATTTAAAAAAGACACGAGCGGCATTTTTTTTTACACAGGCAGTGGTCCGTGTGTGGGACGAACTTTCAGAGGAAGTGGTGGATGTGGGTACAGTTACAATGTTCAAAAGACATTAGGATAAGTGCATAAATAGGAAATGTTTGGAGGGATATGGGCCCAGTGCAGGCAGGTGGGACTAGTTTAGTTTGGGATTATAGTCAGCATGGACTGGTTGGACTGAAAGATCTATATGACTCTGTGACTGTATGAATCCCAGGATTTTGACCCAATGATGGGTGAAGGAAAAATGATATAATTCCAAGCCAGTATGGTGAATGGTTTGCTACTTACTGCAGCCCTTGCCCTTCTAGATGGTTATGGTCGTGGGTTTGGAAGGTGCTGTCTAAGGAACCTTGGTGAATTTCTGCACTTCAAATTGTAGATGGTACACCCTGCAGCTACTGAGCGTCAGTGGCGGGTGTGGGGGGGGATGTTGGCGTGAATGTTGAAGGTCATGAATGGTATGGTATTGTTGGCACTGTACTCATCCAGGTAAGTGAGAATATTCTTTAAAAGAAAATTGTGAATGGTGATCAGCAAAGATTGGTGAATTCTTAACAACATTTAAAGTAGCTAAAATAAATTAGGAAAACAGACTGATCCTTTACAAACGTTATGGGTAGCAGACTTCTTTAAAAGCACATTCATTCCTCTTTGGTATTTTTAAAAGAATCACTAATTCTGAGACCAGTGTGTTGCTAATCATAGCTTCAGATCATTTGAAAGGATTTAAAATGGACGCACTGTTTAGTATCCACATGGGTGCTATTCCATTCTGCTGGTACCTCTATCAA
The DNA here is from genome assembly GCA_024137785.1 of Ginglymostoma cirratum. Lineage (NCBI taxonomy): Eukaryota > Metazoa > Chordata > Chondrichthyes > Orectolobiformes > Ginglymostomatidae > Ginglymostoma > Ginglymostoma cirratum. Next base: position 4,113,240 of record JAHRHZ010000004.1, read on the forward strand.
TTCTGGTTAAGAGCTTTGATATGACAACACCTTGTTGGAAATAAGGAGATTCCTTTCCTTGCAAGCATGAAGATCACCATGTCCAGTGAGAATCTTAAAGGAAACATTAGTTTACAAGAAGCACTGACTAGCCAGTTTCAGAGGTGCACAATATTAAGAACATCCTTGGGTGACACACAATGCTGCAGTCTGCAGCTTTGGAGACTCCTGGCCTGTGCAGTCTCAGCTTCACTACTGGAAAAAACCTCACCACAAGGACCAAGGCCAATAGAGCAGGGAACTCACTAAGAATGTGTGTAAGGTAAATTCGTCTGGGCCCAGTGTTTATTGCCTGTCCCCAGGTGCCCTTGAGAAGTTGGTGGTGAGCTGCCTTCATGTACCACTGCAGTCCTTGGGGTGTAGATTGACCCACAAAGCCCTTAGGGAGGAAATTCCAGGATTTTGATCCAGCAGCGCTGAAGGAACAGTGATATATTTCCAAGTCAGGATGGCTTGGCAGGCAACATGCATGGGTGATGTTCCCAAGTATCTGCTGTCCTTGTCCTTCTAAGTGGAAGTGGTCATGGTTTGGAAGGTCCTGTCTGAGGACCTTTGGTGAATTTCTGCAGTGCATCATGCACTGCTGCTAATGAGCGTCGGTGGTGGAGGGCGTGGATGCTTGTGGATGTAGGGCCGATGAAACAAATTGTTTTTTCCTGGATGATGTCAAGATTCTTGAGTGTTGTTGGAGCTACACACATCCAGGCAAGTGGGAATTATCTTTCAAATAAGCTTTGACAGGATGGAAAATTATCTTATTCTTGGATTCAATATTGAGCCCAAATGGTAAATGGGAGGGAGTCTCACTATGAGTTGGAATAGTCTTTGTCTTTTCCCTAAGGGCGGGGGGCTAGGGGGATATGTGTGTGTGCGTGTGTGCGCGCGCGGGCGTGTGTGTGCATGTGCATGTGTATGTGTGTGTGCGAGCACGTGTGTATGTGTGTGTGCATGCGTGTGTGTGTGTGTGCGCGTGTGTGGACGTGTGTATGTGTGTGTACGTGCATATGTGCGTGTGTGTGTGCATGTGTATGTGCATGTGTGCGTGTGTATGTGTGCATGTGTACGTGTGTGTATGTGTGTGCGTGTATGTGTGCATGTGTACGTGTGTGTATGTGTGTGCGTGCACGTGCGTGTGTGTATGTGTGTACGTGCATGTGTGTGTGAGTGTATGCGCGTGTGTGTGCACGTGTGTGTGTGCGCGCGTGCGTGTGTATATGTGTGTGTGTGTGTTGGGGGCTGTGGGGTGGTACTGGGATGGGGGCACTGAAGATGAGGGAGGGGATACAGACAAGGAATTTCTAAACTCAGAGAGTAGTGATTGACACCACATTGCATTGAGACAGCTTTGATTGTCCTATCTCCACATCGAAAATGACTTTACTGTTGTGCAGCTCCTGAGCATGGTCTCCCCTGGTAATTCAGTGTGAACATCACTGCTGTTTAAAAATTTCATCCTGGTGACAGTTAGAATGTGACATTCTGCTCGATTGGGTCAGGAGCTGGTGGCTCTTAGAATAATTACAGCCTGTAAATTACAAATCCACCGCACAGCTGCTTGCACATGTCGCCAGCAACAGATTGTGACTCAAGGTTTTTTTTGTTCTTTGACTCAATTTCCAAAACAAAGAATTGAGGCAAGTCGACAGAGGTTGTCTATCTCCCAGCTCCCACCTGCCGAGGCCTGTTCTGTACAATTTGCCCCCACTCCGTCATTCTGTGCCAGTCTCGCTGAGGTGGTTATGGTTCGTTGCTCCGTGTCTGAAGGTACAAACCCATCAGATGCCCCAGCATTCTGCCCCAAATTCCTCAAACTTTCCTTCAGAGGCAAAAATGTCGTTGGAACTGTGATTTGGCGATGATCTGTTCATTTAATTTTTGTTTCAGCTGGCAAGTTTCAACAGCTGAGGCACTGAGTGTGTTTTAATACTGGAAGGAAAACTCTGCTGTGTTCTTGCCCTGTCTCCTATCCCGAGCTGTCTGGCCTGTGGATCAGCTGTGAACCTAAGGCAGCAATCCCTGATTCACTCTCAGGCTTTGAGCCTTCTCTGGATGGCTGCTGTGACAGTGGGCTGCATGACTGTCTCATTGATCATTGTTATCGCAGCACACCCCTCCTAAAGCCCCCTGTCCTTCACTCACCTTGTGCCTTCCCACAGAATCATAGAATCCTTACAATGCTGATAGAGACCATTTGGGCAGTCAAACAGACCCTCCGAACAGCATCCCACCCAGGGCCACCCATGGCTAACCCGCCAGGCCTGCATAATCCTCAACGCTATGTGGGAATTTAGCGTAGCCAATCCACCTAGCCTGCACAACTTTGGACTGTGGGAGGAAACCAAAGCACCCAGAGGAAACCTATGCAGACACGGGGAGAATGTGCAAACTCCACACAGACAGTCGCCCGAGGGACCAGGGTTTGTTGGGTGTGGTGGGGAGTGCTGGTTTGCAGGAAAGGAGGAGGGTGGTGATGGAGCTGAATATCAGAAGTCAACTCCCAAGTCCTGTCCAGAAGCTCCAGTGAATCTGTGATTCTGCACCACCCATTCACCTGTCTGTGTCTGTCTCTATCTGTATCTCTGTCTCTGTCCCTGTCTTTGTGTGTTCAGCCCCTTTGAGCTAGCCCTCACCAATATCTCAGGCTCGCCTGGGGATTTACTCTCTCGTTTGGCTGCAGTGATTGAGAATTGGGGTGGTGGGTTGTGGGGGGGCAGATGGAGGGGTGGGGGGCTGCGGGGGGCACATTTATGGGATGTCCGTGTGTGTTTTGGTGACTGAATCTCCAGAATGGAGCATGTCCAGTGGGGTCATGGGTGACTAAAAGGAGCAAACATCCAGTTTCCAGAGGTTGTTCCATTTATAAAGGCAGTATTAAACTTTCCCTTCTTATACGGCCCCAGAACAACGCGTTTCAGATTTATTAAAGCAGGAATGACCAGGTTCTACACATCAAGCAGTTTATCTGTCGCAAACGGGACCTTTGTCCGTCATAGGCTTCCGTAGCGCGTGACATTACGGCTACATATTGTTTGGACACTGATGATTTAAGACCATAAGACCATAAGACATAGGAGTGGAAGTAAGGCCATTCGGCCCATCGAGTCCACTCCGCCATTTAATCATGGCTGATGGGCATTTCAACTCCACTTACCCGCACTCTCCCCGTAGCCCTTGATTCCTTGCGAGATCAAGATTTCTTCAGCCTCAACACATAAACAGTGGCAAGTTTCCTATTCCTCTACCTCCCAGAAGGAAAACACCAGTAAAACTGGTGACTGACACATACTAGTCTAACACTTCAACATGGCAGACCATTGAATACATTTTCCAGTCTTTCTGTTTTGGTTTGTTCATTTTTGCTTATCTGTAGTTTTCTTACAACTACCCTCCCTTTTTTAGAAATAAAAAGCATCACAAATCTCAGTATTGGAAGTGCTCAGATGCTAAGTTCGACCAGAGAAAGTGTGGTTTTTATCCTGGGTCTGTATCTTAGGACAACAAGCCAATTTCCCGGTATCATGCCCACCTCTTGCCTCTCCTCCTGCCTTCACCTGATTCCAGTGTTTGAGTAGCCCCTTAGTACCAGCATCAAAAGAGGGACCATCCCTCAGGCTGACATTATGATACATACCACTCTGCCTTCGGACTGCCAGGGTATCTTGCACCTGGGCTGGTTTGGCCAGGCTTAGGGGACTGTTCCATGTTCCTGTTCTTGCCCCTGCAGCGCCCCAATGGATCATTGGCCACCTTCCAGCGGGGCTGCTCAGAGATCTGTGGACAAGACCCATCCGAAAGTACGCTTTCCTTGCCAGTGGGGAAATTTACCAGTGCCCCTACCTGCTTGAGATTGGCACCACCACAAAGTGATGGCACCTCAACTTGAGAGAAGGGGCTGCACTGTATTCTCGGGCATTCGGATTCCTGCACTGGTGAAGAGCTCATTTAGGCCAGTCTAGTATGGACAGTCAAGTTGTTCCAACTCTGTGTAATGTTGATTCCAGGCACTCAGTCTGAATCTCAGTCGATGGATGGCCAGCAGCTGCCCATGGAGACTGAGATTTATCAGTCTTTACCAAGGAAGCAATGTGACTGAAAGGGGGATGCTTTGATTTTGTTCCATCGAGGGCTCAGTGAGGTAACATTGACGTGCAGGTGGCTGGATGCATCTTTCTGAGTAAATTCATTGTAGAGTGGGCTGTTCACTGTTTGTGTAGATGCATTGTTTGCATGTTGGGCATGACCTGCAAGCCAGTGGAATTGTGTAGGCCTGGAAATACGGTAGAGGCAGGTTCAACTGAAGTATTCAAGAGGTCCATGGGATGATTATTTAGATAGAAATGGGATATGGCGTCAAGGCAGGAGATTGACCCTTGGTGATAGAACCGGTACAGGTGCAATGGGCTGAATGGCCTCCTTCTGCATCAGAATAATCTCAGATTCTGTGATTCAGTGACAAAAGGGAAGTGACGGAACTGTTGCAGATGAGATTCAACCAACCAACTCAAAGTGTCCAGCTGGAGATGCTTCCTTCAGTCTCTGCCTCGGCCTGTTGGTTTTCCCTCCCTGGCCCAGGCTGGTCTCAGTGCTGCATTTCACTGTCCCCGTTTGGGACTCTCCTATCTTCACTGATTTTCCAAAGTGTTGCGATGCTGGATGGTCTCAGTGGGTCAGGACTACCAGGCAGTGTTTCCCACATCCTCTCAGCCAGCATGTTTGATGGTCAGTGGGAGTATGGGCTAGGAAACATGAACTCCAGTCAGTGGCTGTGTCATCAATCCATCCAGACCCCAGGCTCAATCCCCAGTCTGTGCTTTGTTTGGGAATTTTTAGTGGTGTTAGAATGAGGCTTGGTTCAGTAATTGGAAAGTTGGCACTGCTTTGTGGTTTTGATGACCCGTTTAGCACCACTCCCCATTTTGCTGATTGTCACTCTCAATTGCAGCCCCCTCTCACACTGAGTCTCACTCAGTGTCAAGTGCAATGGTTAGCCGGGTATGGGTACCACAGCAGGGGCTAGAGACTATCCCTGGGTGAGGCTGATACCCCTTCGGGAGGGGTGGAGGAGGAACGTCGCTGAAAGAAATAATCACCACCAAGGGAGGGAACCTTGTTATCTATTTCCATCAAAGCCTGACCCTTTGGAAAAAGGAGTTTTCGAAGAGGTTGAAACCTTCTGCCAAAACTAAACCTAGGTTAATAATTTGTGTAACCTTCTGAGTCTTTAAACAATTCTGATACTCGTTTGGAAACATTTTCTGTTGCTCCACACCAGTAAGTTAATGGCAACCACTTCTATATAAGCACTTTGCAAGCCTTCTGAGAAGCAGTGCATGAGGAAATCAGGATTTAGCCAATGTCAATGTCCCCTTTAACCCAGGCCTTTCTTTAAACATTACATTGGCTGATTTATCCTCCTGCTCGTCTTCAGCAAGTAGAAAATGGCGTTAATTTTTTTATTACCTGTTTGATAGTGCAGCCTTATTACTCTACCCCCTTAATGTTCCCTGTATCCTTGGCAACCGAATGAATAAACGGCCGCAAGAAAATGAGATGATTAAACAGGTCACCCTTGCAAAACAAATTCGCTTTGGTGAGCACAATTTGTGTACTTAGCCTCTGCTTTTACAGTTTACTAACAAGTCTACTCTTTCCAAAGTACAGGAGATGATTTTCAACTTGCCACCCAGATACCTCCCTTTTTCATGAATGAGTTTGAAGTGAGAGTCAAAGTTTGTTTTCTTGAGGATGAAAGTGAATGGTTTTTCTGTTTTTTTTTTTGACAAATTATCGCCTATCGCTTTTTGGACAGTACAAAATTTCCCAAAGTTGAAATGTCTAATACTAGGGGGCATGCATTTAAGGTGAGAGGAGGAAAGTACAAAGGAGATGTAAGGGGGCAAGTTTTTTTTATACAGAGAGTGGTAGGAGTCTGGAACACGCTGCCAGGGGTTGTGGTGGAGGCAGATACAATAGGGGCATTTAAGGGACTTTTAGATAAGCACATGAATGTACAAGGATAGGAAAGATGTGAACCAAGGGCAGGCAGAGGAATTAGTTTAATTCAAAGTCATGTTTGGCACAACATTGTGGGCCGAAGGGCCCATTCCTGTGCTGTACAGTTCAATGTTCTATACAAACTCCCAGCTAAACGCGGCTAGGATGGTGCACAACGTATTTCTGAATTCCACAGGATTATTTATTATTGTTGGAGATGCCCTGAGATTTTTAATTGATGCCCATCAGTAACCATGTAGCCTTGCGCTGAACAGTATTTACAAGAATTAATCGCCTTGTTTTTAGCATTTGATGTTTACTTGGCAGTGATATGTTAGTTGAACTTCCACTGATTTCAGTGGAATTAGAGCACTGTATAAGAACTGAATAGGATTGCTGAGTTGTTGTAGTCTAAGATCCCATAGGAATGTTGTACAGAGTTGGATTTTTGTCACAAGTTGGAAGAAGGGAATGTTCCCTCATATCATTCTGCAATTCCATAAGATTTCATTCTTATAGGAATTTAGTCTGTTTTCAATTGTGTCATGTTCCATCTGATTCTCTATGAGTTGCCTGTCCTTTGCTACTTGCTACTTTACTCGCTGCTCTTTCTGATGTAGATTTATAGGTCCTTCTCCTCTTATCAAAATCATTTTCTTGTGAACACAATGAAATTCTTGAGGGAGGCGGTCTTGCTGAATAAATATTCTACACGTGAAACCCTGCTGTGACCTTCAGGAAAACCGCTCCTTTTAACAAAAAGAAAACAAGCCCCTTAAATGGATTATAAAAAAAAAGCCCATTGAAAGTGAAATGTCGAAAAAGAATGAGTGTTCCACAGTGTTTGCACAACCTCTGCCAGTCTTTGCTTGTGGCCATCCCGGAAAGGGTCACAAGGTCATGGCTAATCTTTGGTTGAGGTCACAAAGAGTCAGATTGGTTTGGGGTTTTTGTCTACACCCTCAGCTTATGAGTTGGTTTTATACAAATATTTATGTACAGTTCTGGTCGCCCTGCTATTGGAAGGATATCATTAAATTGGAGAGGGTGCAGAAAAGATTTACCAGGATTTTACCAGGACTGGAGCGTTTGAGTTATAAGGAGAGGCTGGATAGGCTGGGACTATTTTCACTGGAGCATAGGACCTTATAGAGGTTTATAAAATGAGGGGTGTAGATAAGGTGAACAGCAAAGTCTTTTTCCTAGGGTAGGGGAGTTCAAAACTAGACGGCGAATTTTTAAGGTGAGAGGAGAAGGATTTAAAAGGGACCTGAGGAGCAACTTTTGCACACAAAGGGTGGTCCATGTGTGGAATGAACTGCCAGAGGAAGTGTGGATGCATATACAGTTGCAACATTTAAAGGGCATTTGGACAGGTACGTGAATAGGGATGGTTTAGAGGGATATGGGCCAAATGCAGGCAAACGGAATTAGTTTAGTTTGAGAAACTTGGTTAGCATGGACGAGTTGGGCCGAAGGGTATATTTCTGTGCTGTATGAATCTATGATTCTATAACTGCTTAGAAATCAAGGTTCAGGTAGATTGCAATTTGAGACCCAAACTGGCATTTACTAAGGTGTCAAAGAATATTTCTCGAGTCTACATTTTCTGACGCAGATTAAAGCATCATCTCTAATCGAGACACCTCTGTTTTTCTCCCCAAAAGTTTCACAAAAGCACAAGAAATATTAGCTGGAGTATGCCATATCTGTTCTTGTTTTTAAATCCCTCCAGGACCTTGTCCCTCCCTATCTCTGTGATCTCCACTGACACAGAATCTCTCCAAGATCCAACAATTCTACACATTAATTCTCTTCCTTTTGCTGTTGGTGGCAGATCATCAGTTGACTAGACTTGAAGTTCTACAACAGATTCTCTACAGCATTCTGCTCCTCTACCTCATTCCTTTAAGACGTCTTCGAGCTAAATTTTGGTCATTTGAGCTATTATGTCCTTGTGTGGCTCAATGTCATAATTTATTTTACAGTGGTCCTGTGAAGTTCTTATGATGTAAAGATGTTGTTGTTAAGCCCATAACCATTCAATAAAATCATGGCTTACCTTGCTATGTCAGTTTCTTCTTCCCACACTGTCTCCATCTCCTTTCATTCCCAAAGTCCCCAGAAATCTATCGGCCTCTGTCTTGAATATACTCAAAGACTTAGCACCCACAGTCTCTGGGAGAGAAACATCAGTGTAGTGGCTCCAAAATATTGATGAGACTGAAGAATTGGCATTGGGAGTGCAAAGAGTTTTAATGAGGACATCATATACAATGTGTAAAATGCATTGGTTTTACAACCAACCGTGGCAACTCAACAAAGATGCCAAAAAGGCATTGAACCTGACACTGTCCATATGCATGACCAGATTAAACTCAGTTCTCAATAGCTGAAGTGTGAATGGCAGGCTGGGGAGGAGACTGGGGGTTGTGGTGGGAGGAATTAAACTGCATTAACAAGGTTGTCCAATTGAATCAGCCAGCCTTGACCACCGCACATAAAGCTTGTGACACCATCAAAACCCCAGCATCCAGTTCCCCAGCTAGTTGTCTGTCTGGTTATTCAGTTTCTTCTGTAAGTTTAAATGCAGAGAATGTGCTCTCTGACTCTTCAGCACAGAAAGCTGAGATCAGCTGACGATGATGGTCATTAGCCAATGCTTAAGAAGCTGTTCCAAAGCGTCTTCATGTAACCATGTCTGTTCTAAGTGCAGTGATTAAAATTCCACTGGAGTTTTGAGTAAGTGTGGTGAGCATTTTAGAGAACAGCTATTGATAAATAAATGGCCCCTGTCTGCTTGGATTCACTTGTCACCATATCTGTAATGAGCCTGATTTGTGAGCAGCTAAGTTTTGGAAATTGACTAGAGTTTCTGACACCATTGTAATTATGACCACAATGCCCTGAAGAAATTGTTATTGAAAGTCTTTCACACACTGTCCCAATCCACAGGCTGACTAGGATCTGTCAGATAAACCTGGTTTGAGGTGAGGGATATTCTATGGCCAATACAGTGGAGGTGTGGTCAGCTGAGCCTGAGATTGAGGGTAACGTATCCTTTAGCTCACGAGTGTGTACGTTGGCTCCTCACGTGACAGAACAGACTGATTCTTGACCCACAGATCTTTAGGTACATGGAGCAGGATGTCTCAGGAGTCAGTGGTGTCCAGAGAATTGGACCTGCTTCCTTTCAATCTCCCCTGCACCAATCCAATGGTTGATTTGATTTTTTTGTTGTCACATGTACCTAAGTACAGTGAAAAGTTTTGTTCTGCGTGCAGTACAGTAAAGGCAAACCGTAACATATAAGTACATAGAGACCATAGGGTGAACAGAACGAGACATAGATTTGGAATTGAGGTTCAAGAATGCAGAATGGTTGTGAGAAATGTGAGAATGAGATCTGCTGGACAGAGCCGGCAACGATTCTCCCTGCGCTGGCACCATCTTGAATCCGTTGTTAAACACTGATGGATAGTTTGTCACCTGTTGGCAGCAAGCTCCTCCCATTCAGGTGAAGTTCTGATTGTCTTTGTTGGCCATTTGTAAGTTGAGACAACAGGATGTGGTAATAGCAGGAACCAGTGGCCAAGGTTATGTTACTACCACAAAGTCAAGTTTGATATCTTGGCAAGCATTTGAATTTGATACGTTTATTAAGGCCAATTAGATTGTTTTTAAAAAAAAATCCAGCAACATCTTTACAGCCACTACCTGAAGTGGTTAATTTTTTTTAAACAACGTGCTCAGATCTTTTACTTGCACACTTGTGGAGTAAATGGGACTTGAACCTAGGCCTCCTGGCTCAGGGGTAGGGAAACTACTCCAGGCTTTGAAGTGGCTAACTCAAACATGAAAACAGTCACTCAAGATTACAGGATAGGTATAAATATAATTTTGCATATCTCCCGTGAATAAATAGGACAAAGGAATTTCCATTGAAGTGTGTATTAAGCTGTTCACACGTTAATGACCACAAGGTGCAGTGTCAAGACTAAACTATCAGGGGCTTCTCACCACACTGCCTATAATCGATTGGCACTCAAGTACGTCCAATCTGTTCTCATTTTTATCAGTTATTATTCTCGCATAAGGATATGGGCATCACTGTCTGAGCTAGCGATTCTTATCCATCCCTATTGGCCCCTGGGATGGTGGTGGTGAGCTGTCTTCTTGAACTGCTGCAGTCCATTTGGCATAGGTACCCTCACAGTGCCTTTAGGTAGGGAGTTCCAGGACTTTGACCCAGCGACACTGAAGGAAAAGCAATTTATTTCCAAATCAGGATTGTGAGTGGCTTGGAAGAGAACTTGGTGACAGAGGTATTCCCATATATCTGCTGTCGTTATCCTTCTCTATGGAAGTAGTGGTGGATGACTCTGCAGAAATTCACCAAGGCTCCTTCCACAGCACTTTCTAAACCCACGACCACTTCCATGTTGTAGAGGGCACACGGTGGCAGACAGTGTAAAAATCTACATCCAGTCCTTTTTGGGTTTTCACAGGTAATTTCTCCCTCTTTGTATGTAATGAAATCGCTGAGCACGCCCATCAAATAACCTGCTTTCCTGCCTGTTATCCTGGCCTGTAACTTGCGGCAATAACCAATCTTAATTAGCTGTTAAACACAGCGCACAATTTAATAAGTAGAATAGTTTTGCAACAATGAGAGGTTTAACTGGTTGCCATTACATCAGCAGCCATGGCCAACTTGCCATAATTTGTTTTTAGTTCCAATACTACGTGTGAACCTATTTAGAGAGGGGCTCCTAAAATGGTTGGGCAGGGCTTTTTTCTTGTGTTCTGCTCTGTTTAATATACACCAATTTGCTCAATCTCTGTTGTTATCATTTGACATTCAGGCTAATTTCTGAACACGGGCTTAAAAAAAAATCCTGAGGTTGAGTAATTTCATCTCCCAGATGTGGGCAGTGCTTTGATGAGTTAATATACCAATCAAATGATTAAAAATAGCAGAGGTCAAATTTCATCCCTGTGATATTTCCAGGCGAATAAAATGTAGCAATCCTCAGCTTCCAGTTACACGTTAGAAATCCCAATTTATACACTTCAAAAGCAAAACCTTTCATATTGAAGTTAGACATGGATGATACTCTATTTACCAATAAAGAAAGAAAATTTTGCCACTATTTTCAATTTCTCCCTTTAAAAACTATTTGTCCTTATTTATTTTGTTTTGGAGGAGATAACAATTAAACAGTAAACCATGTTCAAAAGCAAAATTATTTATAAACATGGGGAGAAATCCCAGCGACTTTACACAAAAATGTTGCTCCCAGAAGGAAATAATTGATAAAATAGCAACACAATTGCTGGGAAACATAGTTTGACATTATTTTAAAGTGATAGCAATCGTGAAAAAACAGACTCCAGGTATTTTGAATTCGGAATGCAAGTTCTAGCAGTGTTGGAAACATAAAGTTGTGGTATTTTGCAATAAGCATTTGCTTCAGATTTTTTATTAGTTCTGTGTCAGCTTTCCAGTTGCCTGACGTAATTTTCCAAAAATTAGTGTGGCATTTGAGTAGCCAGTTGCTGACTTTGACAGGTGGATCTTGCCTCTTTTCCTAATACCATTTTAAAAGTGACTCACTCACCATGTGCTTCCAAGAAGATCTCTTTAAAGGGACAGTATCACTTTTGTCAGTCAGGTTCAGTACAAAAATGTTAGCCTCTGTGGCTTTAGCTTTTACTTACCCTCCAGCTGTCACTCGATGTTCCGTGTATTTATCCAACTATGTTTAGTCAGATAAATTGGCAGCTGTTTAAAATGAGAAGCCATCTTATTTGTGTTGCTCTGATAAAGAGAAAGAGTTTCTTGCTATGAGAAAGGACCTTTTTAGGTCCACCAAACCTGCCAGTAGCGGTGGGGCCATTTTTGAGTAACGTTTTAGTGATAACTTTTGCCTGTAAATGACAATTAGATTGATGAAAAGGGAAGGGATGGTTTCCGATACGAACACAATAGAACGTTTATAAACTGCAAAAGCAAAGCAGGTATGGATTATTCATGAGATTGGGACTGAAAAAATAAAACTTTATACCTATTTTATATATGGCAGGGTCTGTAATATTCGTTTCAATTACTCCCCTGTGGTAGAAAGTTCCACATTCTTACTGCTGTCGGAGTACTGTTCATTTGTCTGAATTCCTTCTAAAATTGATTAGTGACCGGTTTATATTTCTGGCCCTCAAATAAAAGCAAAATACTGCAGATGCTGAGGATCTGAACTAGAACAGAAAGCACTGGAGAAACTCAACGGGTCTGGCAGCATCCGTGGAGAGAGAAACAGAGTTTCTGTTTTGAGTGCAGTATGACTCTTCTTCAGAATTGCTTCTGCATTCGAAAAGTTAATTCTGTTTCTCTCTCCCTGGATGCTGTCAGACCTGCTGAGTTTCTCTGGCACTTACTGATTTTATTTCTGATCCCCCCTTACCAAGTAGGGCAAAATGCACCTCTTCAAACACAATCATGAAAGGGAGTTGTGCAATTAATTTAAGAAAAGAAAAAGCTGAAAGCTAACATTTGCGGGAAGTTAAGTGGTTACTTTCAGCTTTACTGCATAGTTAGAATGTTATTAATATGATCTTCTGGCATAGCCATTCAGCTGTTTTAGTCCTATGGAGAGTTTAGCCTCAGGAGTAGTTGCCATTGGGACCAAGATTTGGTTCAGTTCAAAGTGACAGACTCTGGGGATGCATATTGACCATGGCATCGACAAGAATGGCACCTTCTCTGTTCTGATACTCAGGAGGTCAGAGGGAGAAAACTCTCTCTCTCTCACTCTCTCACTGTCTCATCCTTTTGATAAGAAGGAGCAAGGCACCAATTCAAAGGAATTACGAGCAGGTTTGAAACTGTTTTCCAAGTATTGATGCTTATTCTCCTGGCAGGCACAGTTGGTGCTGTCTGTAAGATGGACAGCAGCAACAGTTTACATTTATGTGGACCCTTCAATATAAGGAGAGCTCCTAAAGGCCTCCAGGGATAGATAAGGAGAGACTAACTGGATGCCAAGACCCTGGAGAAGACTTAAGGAAGTTTAAGCAGATAAACTTGTTCAAAAATATGTGTTTATAAGAGATTCTTAAAGGGCAGAGTAAGGGGGAAGAGTGTTAGGGTGTGTACGAAATCTGAAAGAACCTCCATCTCTGTTGGGAGAAAAATGGGGGATAAACAAATGACTTATGTTGGACAATTTCTGTTCATTCTGTCCCGGGATAATTTATTGCTCACCTCTCACTCCTGAGTGCTAGGATTGTAATGATTGAGAACAATCAAATGTTATCAAGGAGGGACAATGTGACCTAGTGAGGACAATAGGAACAGAGGAGACCATTCAGCCCTTCCAGCCTGTTCCGCTATTCAATACGTTCATGGCTGGTCACCCATTTCAATCCCCACACTATTCCGTTTCCCTTTACATCATTAGTACTTATTAATCTGTCGATCTCTACTTTAAACATGCTCAGCTTCCACTGCTTTGAGAATTCCAAAGATCCAGCAGTCAGCTGTTTGATGTGCCAGGTTTAACTAAGTCATTGTGCTCCTGCAGTGACTTTACTGGAGAACAGTCAACCATGTTAATGAAATTGAGGAGAAGATAATCACAGATTGGTGAGACAACAGTATCATCGATACATCACTCACTGTACCGGCATTGAATTCAATTTTTGTTAAATTATAATGGATATGAGAAATGGAAGCTCATATGTTAAGAGTTTCCATCATGTGGTTACATTTTCTGTTGTGGTTTGAATTGAAACCAGCTGCACACATCTTACAGCCATCCCAGAGATGTGGGGGCAATCAGCTCACTCCTGTTTTATGCACAGACATCGCAATGGGACATCAAAACCTCTTTAAAGCTCCAACAGGAGTCAGAACTCAATTCAACACACACAGTAACTCAGCGCTGGCTTGTGTTTGCAAACTGAACATAGGAACAACAGTAGGCCATTCAGCCCCTTGTGACTGTTCCACCATTCAGTGAGATCATGGCTGATCTGTGGCCTAACTCCATATTCCTGCCTTTGGTCCATATCCCTTAATACCTTTACTTAATAAAAATTATATATCTCTGATTTTTAGACGATGCCCCCTAGTTCTAGAGTCCCCAACCGATGGAAATAGTTTATCTTTAGCTACCCTGTCTTTTCCTGTTAATATCCTGAAGACTTGATTTCAACTGGTTCAACTGAGTGTGAATGCACTTTCTGCTAAACATGGAATATAGTTACTACCTATCCCCTTTAACATTGCCTCAGTTCAACAAGTATTGGTGAGTCTGGGGCCGTTGAATTGTCGTTCACACTTTTCTGTACAATCTAACATGTTTGAAAATGTTAAAAAAAAGAAAGGAACATAAATGATGAGCACCAGCAGTCACCAGGCTAATCTTTCATGTCATCCAGCCAGCAATATCAGTCTCAATGGAAAAATCCTTCGTTTAACACTCACAACATTCCTGCCACATAAAGTGAAGAGGAGTCTTTGAAGGATTTTCCAGCATCAACAGGGTGGAATGTACTTTTTATCAACTTCTATAGAACTAAATCTACAAACCTCGTGAATGAAACCATTGCTGCTTCATTCATTCATGTTGGCTGTGCCTGAAGGCTGATCTCTGGCTGTTTACTGTAAAATAACAGAAGTTCCAAAGATAAAATCCAACTTGTCCCTTCATCACCCACATTCCTTTTTCCACCGACATAATAACTAGAAAATGGAGTTGTTGTGTGAATGAGGAATTCATTCATTAACAGTGGCGAAAATAAGAAAGTATTGTGGGGAGAATGTGGCGGGCCAGGTTATAGGATGCCGTACACGGTGGCTCAGTGGTTAGCACTGCTGCCTCACAGTGCCAGGGAACCGCATTCAATTCCACCCTCGGGCGACTGCCTGTGTGCGGAGTTTGCACGTTCTCCCTGTGTCTGCATGGGTTTTCTCCACGCGTTCCAGTTTCCTTCCGTAGCCTCAAGATTTGCAGGTTAGGTGGATTGACCATGTGGAATTGCCCGTAGTGTTCAGGGATGTACAGGTGAGGTGGATTACCTGTGGGGTAGGGGAATGGGTCGGGGTGGAATGCCCTTTGGAGCATCAGTGTGGGCCTGATGGGCTGAACGACCTGCTTTCACACTGTTGGGATGCTCTGTATCTTCAAAGGTGTAAATTTCAACCCCTGCGGTACAGACACGTCTCACATGACTTTAATACACTAATAACACTCCATGTAAGGACAAGCCTGCAGCAGCCCCTCCACTTGAGTGCATCGTCAAGAACACTCACAAAGCTTGACATCATCCAGGACAAAGCAACCCACTTAAACACATTTCCCCCCGCTCCCCTCCCTCACAAATATCCCTTTTCTAACATCATTTAGTACCACCTCTTGCAACTTCATGTAAATAATTACATTGGTGTTGAGATTCTGCAGGGGGTGGGGTGGAGATGGGGATTGCATTTCACTTTCCCATCATAACCTGAGCAGGAAACTGATAGAACCCCAACTAGTACGACAGCCCTCAGACAACTGGTTAAATTCGGGCGTTTATATTCAATGGGTTTTATTGTTAAATTTACAACATAACATGATTTCCGTTTATTGCTGAAGACAGACCAAGAGGAAATGATCCAGTCTGTTACACGTCTCCTTCAAGCATACTTTATTGGCTTTGTGTGGTTCCACTGGTTTCTCTTCAGAGTTATGTTACAAGACTAGATACATTTCTAAGAAAACAACAAGGCTAGTGTCTATTATGGTCTATATCTCCCCCTATCCTCATTTCCAAGGGTTGGTCACAGACCTCCATTCAATTGGCATCTTCTCATGAATAAAGAATTGCAGTGGATTGTCATTGAATCTGCAGGATGGCAGATCTCCCAACACTTAGCACCTGGCGCTGGGTGTGGGGCAAGCATTTACAGGTTGGTATCAATCCGTGTCCTGATGTTCTGAATACAGCCTCCATGGCCAACAAGTCCTGGTGTGGAACTCCAACTCAGAACATCTGCCCCAGCGGAAGGCACACTATTCCCTGGGCCATAGGACCTCCTGTTGATTATTGTAAGGATTTGTATTTAGAATATCTTGAAATTGTCCATAATATATTTACTGTTGCCTTTAGGTTATGACATCCAGTTTAATCTCAGCAAGTGTATTCCCAAGTTTAGTTTTGGTCATGTTGTTCTCATGTCTGTCAATGAGTCTCTAGGCAGTCCGTCTTCTTGGTACACCCACCAGTGTGTACTGCTGATCTGCCCCATGACAGCTATTGGGATGGTGTGCATACGGGACATTGGGGTTATGTTATATTGTCTCTAATTCACCCCTGTATGAAGAGTGGCCAAACAAAACTGAACAGTTGGCCAAGCATACTTTCTGTAAGGAAGGAAACAACATGTCCATTTTAGTACAAAGGCCCAGGAATGCAGGGAACACCACCCCCTGCAAGTTACCCTCCAAGCCACTCACCATCCTGACATGGAATTGTATCGCCGTCCCTTCACTGTTGCTGGGTCACAATCCTGAACTCTGTCCCTAACAAAACTGTCCAGCACGAGGACTACAGCGGTCCAAGAAGGCAGCTCACTACCACCTTCTCAAGGGCAATTGGGGATGGGTAATAAATGCTGGCCTAGCCAGCAACATTGCCATCCCCTTGAATTGATGAAAACGATGCAAACGTCTGACCCTTGTGCCAGCCTTCCTCATTTCCAGTTTCCAAAAAGGCCGCTCGCATTGTCATGCAACAAACTGGCTCTATCTGCTTAACCGGCCAATCAGTACGAAGGCAATCTTTTCTGACAGCAGCTGGTAAAGCCATCAGTATCAATTCTCAGGAGGATTTAGGTCTTTCATCCTTAAGCCCCCGTCAAAGACAGGAGCCAGATTTCTGAATCTCACAGTCCTCTCAATCGACAGAATCACCTCTAAAAGGTAAAGTCATTGTAGTGACCATTCCATCATCAGAGAGAGACGCAACTGGTTGTGGTTTAACCTGAGGGTCACCACACCTCAGGGGAGATCAGGACTTCCATGGTGACCTCAGGTGGTTATAGGAATCAAATGCATCCTGTTGGCGTCACTCTGTATGGCAAACCAGGCATCCAGCTAACTGAACTAACCAACCCTCATAGGCACTGAGTGAGATGCCTGAACTCTCAACATTCATGACACAAAAAAGAGTGTGGTCTAATTTTGTTCTCGCAAAGAGGTGAAACCTAGGTCTGTTCATCTGGTGGATAAGAATTGACCTTAAGAGGACTGCAATATAATGACTTTGCCATTTTAGTTTGAATGACTGTATGTGTATGCAATAATCCAGAGAGTGGCTTGCTAAAGTCAATAAATTTAGAATACAACATGATTTCAGTTTATTGCTGAAGACAGACCAAGAGGAAAAGATACTGTAGTTTCACCTCTCCTTCAACTAAATGACCTTTACACTTGTGTTAATAAAGGCTGGGGACGATTAATTGACCATTCATCGACTACAGCTGTTGTTGATTAAAATTTTTATGGATGACTTGCTGAAAACTAATGGTTAGCCCCTCTCGACATAAAGATCCTCAGTCTCACACTATTTTCACAGATCGTCGTTTTTTTTCTGAAATGCTAATGAAAATTAAAGCAGACTTGTGTACACAGCCCCAGTGCTGCGAGGAGGGGGTGGGGGAGAATAGCTGGATAGTTACAGCGGAAAAGAAAGGAGTGCTAAGGTCACTGAGATTCAAAGTTGGGATGACTGTCCTGCTCTCTATAATCGCGGCTTGGGACATGACCACTATACCTGCCCTCCGTCTCCCTGGTAGAACATCATTGACACAGCTGCAGTCCCCAGTGAATTTACCCAGCGCCACCTAGCAAAGACTCCATTCGCACCACCCCAGCTCTGATTCATTTTAATGCCTCAGAGAGAGATCAAAGAAATTATTTTGGAGAATCATAACATTCCAAACCTATTTGTGAGGGGACTTGATGAGATAGGTATTAGAGAGGATGTTTCCCCTTGTGGGAGAGTCTAGGACCAGAGAGTATCATCTCAGATAAAAGGGGTCACCCATTTACAATGCAGATGAGGAGGAATTTCTTCTCTCAAGAGGGCTGTGAATCCGTGGAATTCTTTACCACAGAGGCCTATCGAGGCTGGATCATTCAGTATATTCAAGGCTGAGATGGACAGAGTTTTAATCAGGAAGGGGAATCTAGGGTTATTGGGGAGAAGGCAGGAAAATGGAATTGAGGATATCAGGTCAGCCACGATCTATTGCATGGCAGAGCAGACTCAATGGGCTGAATGGCCTACTTGTGCTCCTCCAACATATGGTTGTTATCTCTGAAAGCAGAAAATGTTCTGCAAATAGCATGATAGTGCGGTGGGGGGCGCTGTGCGGTGTTCTTCTCCATTGCAGAGATGGGAGTTAAATGCCGGCTAGCTAGTGACACCCATATCCAAAGACTGAATAAATAAAGGTGGCGTGTAACCTTATAAATGGGCTGAAAACAAGAAAATGATGGAAATGTTCCAAGCTTTATTGCTTCAGAGATGACTTGTTGCTGTCAGTCTCGGGGACTGCCCCTCTTTCCCCGGGCCCAACTCTGGAAATTACCACTGGTGGGATTATCAATGGCACTGTCACTCTGGAAGGCATTTCTGCAGCCACTGCTTTAGTAGAACTACTGGCCCTTTTATTGAGAGTAACATCTGCATTAACTTTGCAAACAGATGAATTTCCTGCCAATATGTCAGTGAGCACAAGCACCTACAGGAATTCTGAGTTCCACGAACTCAAAAATTGTTGTTGACCACAGTGAAAGTCCAGCTATCACTAACAGTGCATGTGTCATAGGGGTTTCTGAGAAGCAACAGAAACCATATTGGCCGTGCACACTTTGGCTCTTATGAAACCCGCAGTGAATCTGATCCTAGATAAAGGAGTGGAGGCTGTGACTGAACTGAGAAGTAACACTGTTGTTAAACTTATGAAAGCAACTCTGGATTCTTAACCAACGTGTCCACCCATTCCATTGTGACCTTGTTAGAAAAAAAGTAAGTCAGGACATGGAACTGGAAGCCTCGTGTTTGACAAATTGGCACAGTTTCCAATTTTTTGTTAAGTTGCAGCAGACATACTGGGCTTGAGAGCACAGCTACACGTCATTAAGCTCTCCCAGAGCTAGCTGAAATAAGACAGCAGTTAGTTTAATACCATTATTGATGAAGCACCCACACATAATTGGGTCAAGTGTAAATGTTGTGAGTGACCTTAGAGTCAAAGAGACAAACAACACAGAAACAGACCCTTCAGTCCAACTTGTCCACGCCGACCAGATATCCTAAACAAAATCTAGCCCCATTTGCCAGCAATTGGCCCATATCCCTCTAAACCCTTCCTATTCATGTACCCATCCAAATGCCTTTCAAATGTTGTAATTGTATCCGCCTCCACCACTTCCTCTGGCAGCTCATTCCATACACGCACCACCCTCTGTGTGAAAAAGTTGCCACTAAGGTCCCTTGTATATCTTTCCTCTCTCACCTTAAACCCTGTTGTTTAAGCCTCTTGGTTTTGACTCCCCTACCCTGAGGAAAAGACCTTGACTATTCACCCTCCCCATGCCCCTCATGATTTTATTCAAATGTTATCAATATTGGAAACACCTCAGGTTATTAGAGACAAATGGTTGGTATCTACTGTTTCGAGTTTACTGGGAAGCAGTCACATTCCTGTGTAATCAAGGAGGGGATGAGTAAACAGTAAGATTCAAACCCCTTCTCTTGCCTAGTATCTGTAATGAACTGTGAGCATAGGCTCAGAAGGAAGTGTGTTTTAAAAGTTGTAATTGTGGTGCCACTTGAAAACTCATAAGCCCTGGAGTTGAAAGTAATATTTGTAAACTGATCCTTAATAAATCTTTTAACCCTTTGGGTATAGTTTCTATATTGCTGTTTGCATCCAAGCCCTCAATAATGTAGAAATTTGTCCTGTGTAGCATCATCATCATGAATATTATGAAGAAGGAAGTAGATATTCACAGGAACACTCAAGAGCCTTGTTTTATTAATGGTGGACTATCAATAAACCGAAAAGTGCTAACCTTGTCATATTTAGCAGCTTAGTGCTGGAATGCTTTCATTACTCAGAGGGTTAAAGTGCTCGAACATCCATTATCATTTCCTGCCTACCTCCCTATCTTGGGCATTTCTAACCCTTTTATGTATTTAGCCCTCTGAGAACTAAAAAGAACCTCTCTGAACTCAGCAATTAATAGCATCTAGGAGTTGGATTTTTAAAATTTTATTGACAGACTGGCTTCACTGAGTCTAATGCTCTGAAATGGGAGTGTGTTTGCTCCCTCTTCTACAATTTCCAAGATGACACAATCTCATACTGTGCATTTTTTTTCAAAAATGAACTGGTGTTTGATGAGGAATACACAGC
Organism: Ginglymostoma cirratum; assembly: GCA_024137785.1. Classification (NCBI taxonomy): domain Eukaryota; kingdom Metazoa; phylum Chordata; class Chondrichthyes; order Orectolobiformes; family Ginglymostomatidae; genus Ginglymostoma; species Ginglymostoma cirratum. The sequence goes on from JAHRHZ010000004.1 coordinate 4,133,743, forward strand.
AATGTGTTACAGTCAGCACTGGCTCCCATATTGGGCCAGGAATCCCCATGACATCTTTCTACTGAAACTGGTGGGAGCTATCTCCCTCCTTGGGTGGGTGGGGGAGGTTTCTGTGGTGTGCTTCGTGGGAAGCTGGTATCTTGAAAGCTACCACCCTCGCAATCGCAATCCCGTCTTCCTCATTGTCATCAAGCGGGAGCGCAAACCACAGTTTTACAAACTTCCATTCTAACCCGATCTAGCAAATGGGGAAACCCAGCAAAGCAGTTGGGACATAGTTTCCCAGCCGCTCTGATGTTGAGTTCAGTGCAGAATCCATACAAACACACCAAGTAGGCGCGGGAGTAGGCCCTTCCAGTCTACTCCTCGGTTCATGGCTGATCTGATTTCTCCACATTCCCATCCACCCAACGGTTACAAATCGGCCAAGGCTGTCAAAGAGCATGGCACCCTGTCCGACAAAATTCCTGAAGCAGGTGATAAGGTTAAACTTGCCCCTCAGCTCGGGGTGAGATGCAATGTTTGCCCATTTCCCTTCATCAGTATGAGCTGCTTGGCTGTCACACACTGACATCGAGTTCCATTCCTGCCCATGTGTGAGGTTCAGCAATCCTGGTGCCAGGCAACACATGAGATTTCACACTTAGCTGGAAGCCCATCATCTGATTCACGGGACTTCATTGGGACAGCACCCAGATGTGATCTTTGGTGTCCTCTTGTCTCAAAGTGAATCAGCTGGAAAAAGAGAATGGCAGCTGAAACTGTTTAAACACTCAGCAGGCAGTGTGGCTAAAGAGCTATTGTGACACAGTGGTAGTGTTCCTATCCCTGGACTGAGAGACCTGGGTTCAAGTCCCACTCTCTGCCAGAGGTGTGTAATAACAATGCTGAGCAGGTTGATAGGAAAAAAAACAAGTTAAGTCAAACTTTTCAAACAAAAATTAGTGTGGTTGAAGAGCTATTGTGGCACAGTGGTAATGTCTTTGCCTCTGAGCCAGTAGACCAGGTTCAAGTCCTACCTACTCCAGAGGTCTGTCATAAAATCACTGTAATTGGTTGATTAGAAAATATTAAAGTGTGGTTGAGAAGAGCTCTTGGGGTGCAGTGGTAATGTTCCTGCCTTTGGACCAGAAGTCCCAGGCACAGGTCCTACCAGCTCCAGAGGTAAGTAATTTCATCTCTTGAATAGGTAGATTTTTAAAAAGGGAGTGTGGTTGAATTGAATCGATCAAGTAAAAACTGCACTGTACTCATAGATAACAAGCATGGGGCTGGATGAACACAGCAGGTCAAGCAGCATCACACTGTACTCATGTTAGGCAGGTGGTGGTAATATCACTGGCCTAATAATCCAGAGGTCTAGCCTAATGCTATGGGCAACGTGTTCAAATCCCCCCCATGACAGATGGTGAAATTTGAATGTACTTTTTGAAAAAAAAGTCTGAAATTAAAATTGTTAGTCTAACAGTGGCTGTCAGTCAATTGTCAAACCCATTCGAGTCAGTAATGTCCTGTAGGGAAGGAAGCTGCCATCCTTACCTGGTCTGGCCCACATGTAACTCCAGACCCACAGCAATATGGTTGACTGTCTCTGGGCAATTAGGGATGGGCAATAAATGTTGACTTAGCTCGTAACGCCCACATCTTGTGGATGAACTAAGAACAAGCCACACCAATTCTATCAGTTCTGTAGAAGTAGTTTAGATTTTATTCCTGATAAAAAAAAACATTAAAATCGGAAGTTTAGAGTTCTACATGAAGGAATTTGGACTCTGTGAACGCTGATAAGTGGCAACTGTATTCCTCCTGACCTGACAGAATGCAACCCCAGTGTAATTAACAGCCCCAGTCTCGCCAGGGTTTTTCTGTGTTAAAATGTCTCTGTCTCCTCTCTCTCTCTCTCTCTCGTCATGTTAGACTGTAAGCAGCCTGAGGGTGCATGGTACTGTCTTTCACCACAAGAGAACCAGCAGGTTTGATTCGCTCCGGAAAAAGCAAGTTTTGCTTTTTATTTTGTTTAATGAGATGTAAACGATTTGTTTCCTGTCAGTTTTTCTCCTGTCTCAACTGTCAGTCTCCTTATGGGTCAACTCTGTACAACACGGTTAAATACTTGGGAAGTGATTGGTTTCTGGTGAAATACCGAAACCGAAAAAAACAGTTTGAACTCCCCTCACTGCCTCATCTGGTCGTCTCTGTGACCCGAGAGTTTTTACAAACCGTTTCCTGCTAAATTAGAAAGGTGTAGAAGCAAATAAGTTATTGACTTTAAAGGAACTGACCGTGCCCAGATTGTTCTGAACAATTTATGGTAACTAGCAGATAATCCCGTGGTTTTTGTTGTTCCCATCTTGTGGTAAACGCAACTGAATTCGTACAGTCACTCTCTATCTGTCCGGAGGCTGAGTCCAGATGACCTTCAGTCTTTGTCGCTGTGCTTAGGCAGCCCACAGTTATAACCCTGGAATTCTATCCTGGGGATCTGGTCAGAGTCTGGTATCCTATTAGACGTTCAAGGCATAAAATTGGACACAACGATGGTATATGTTATTGTATTCCTTTAGATGTCTATCTCATTCTCTAACAGTCACGCAGGATTTACTAAATGTCTGACTGACATCTTAAATAAAAAGTAGCTTTTCCACAGTTTAAGTTGTGTGAAGGCTATTCAGTTTAAACAACTTGAGTGCTCTGTGTAATAGGAACATACGCATAGAGCAGGGGGAGGTCATTTAGTTCATCAAACCTTCCCACCATTCAGTGACTGAGTTATGATGGAATTCTATACATTTGCTTTTGTCTCATATCCCCCAATACCTTTGCCTGATGGAAATCTGATAACGTCACAGTGCAAATTCACATCTAATCTACTATCAATTGCCATTTGTGGGATTAAGAGAGTGCTAGACTCCAACACCCACCCACTCCCACCCCCCAAATTCTGTGTAGGAGAGTTTCCCAACTGCCAATAGTTTGGGCTCTAACATTTTGACTGTGCCCCCAGGCTTTAGGCTCCCTGAGTAACCAGGTGGGGACTTGGTGCAACAATCTGAGATGCCAGTATGAGAGAACAGCGCCTCCTGACTTATGTTCCACATGAGTTTCCTCATCCATTCACCACAGTAAATGGTTTTCCATTGACTTCCCCACTCTGAATATCTCCCCCTGGCTTCAGGAATGAACGGCAAGTCTTCTACCTCAGAGGCTTGGTCACTGTCAGTGAGCCACAGGTCACATTGTCCAGTCACAGTTATATCCCTATATGTCAACCCAACTCTCCATCGACCTGGGCTGAATGGCTTCCTTCCACACCTGGTGTCCAGTCTCTAGGCTGATCTGGAATGGGGTTTGAACCCTTCACATTCTTGCTAAAAGCTGGGATGGCTATGCTTCCCCTGCTCACTGAGTGAGATAATATTCCCCACAGCCACCAAGGGAGACTGAGGGAACAATGGGTTTCTCTATAGCTTGTGGCAGCTTGCCTCCCAGTTTGTGCCTGCTGTAACAGTAGGGAGTGATGTGTGCTCACGCTGCCTCATTAAATACAAAGGGTAGGGAAGGTGATTCTGCAGTTTCCTGCTATCCACTGACCACACTGTGATTTTCATACTTTTATCAGTGCAGCACAAACTCACTTCAAGGGGGGAATATTGCCAAATCCCTCTGCTCGATGCTGTCTCAGTACCCGTCCTCTGTCCTTCTGGAACACACTCCAGCCAGCACCCTTTCACTTTAAAGTCAATGGGAAGTTGCTGATCTTGTTATAAACCACCTGGCCGAGGAAACAAGGGGGCGGAGAGGGAGGGAGGGAGGACATCAGGGGCTGCCAAATGTCACCTGTCAGTTACATAAATGCACTATCTGTTGCAGTCTCAGGCTGACATTGGCCTGGCAATTCAGAGAGGGTGAATCTGTGACTTGGTGCCTCTCACAATCCCTTGCAGATTGAAATATCCCACATTTCCAGCCTCTGGGCATCCCTTTAAATAAATCCACTCTCTTAAGCTTCAAGCAAGTTCAATGTGGTTTCATTCACTCCTGACCCCACCTCTAGACATTAATAACATTGATCAGTTGCAACAGTTACAGACAGGAATATAGCAAATGTCTTATCTTTCTCTGCATTTGGGGTAGGGGAGAGTTTGCAGATAAATGTCTTTGCAAACATCACGGTGGATTATCTGCTAAACTTATTTTGGTTGAATGTGCTGGATTTACAGCTTAATCTATTGTGCTGACATCACTCTTAACAAGCAAAATTAAATCAGGGCTAAATTCATTTCAGTCACTCTATCTGTGGAGTTATTACAAAGAACAACACAGGGTAAAAGAAAGGACATTTTAGTAATCTCAGCGAGGTTGGGGGGGGGAGGTGGTTTGGAAAGACCAGCAGAATAGATCATGCTAGGGTAAAAAAACAAGCCATCTCATCTCCTGCAAGTGGAAAACTGACAGTCTTTGTATATGTAAATGAAGAATTTAGACTAATGGAGTTGAACCATTTCTAATTTTGTGATGGAGAGCGGATTTTGATTGAAAGTAATTAAGTGAGCTCGCTGTAAAATTAATTAAAACCAAAGGAAGGTTGGTGGGGAGGGGGGATATGTAGGATGTTTTATTGGATTGGATAGTGATATAGCTTTGTCAGAATTTGGGAGGGGGGTGAAAATTGGGGGTGACCTGAATCTGTGCCCTCCCTCCTCCCACATGGGACATTTGTGTCACTCTAATCTCCTTACAGAGGCTGGTGCGCATTTGTTAGAAATAATCAAGCAAATATGGTCAGAAATTGTCAGCTTTCAGATCTAATTTGCCTGACAGCCTCGTGTGTGGCGTTTTGTCTAAGCTCTCTGTAAAACGCATCTGACAGGACTGCAGACAGCTTGTACCTTACAGTGATTTACAGCAGATAAGCCTCTTTCCCTCATTCTCTCTCTCTCTGTCTCTCCCTCCCACTCTCTCTCTCTCTCTTGCCCAAAATGACAGAGAAAAAAATTAGCTGTCTTTCTGACATTTTAATAGAAAATCAGCTAATTCTGGATCAGAGTGAAGGGTTCTAGACCCCAAGGGAGCAAAGGGATTTGAGAACCATTTAATTTTTTAAAAGCAGTGTGAGCAACACTATTTTTTTTTAAATTCCCTCATTTTATTTTATTATTTAAATTTTTTTTAGCGATAAATACTAATCAGCAGTCTGTAACTTCTGGGTCAGGAGGTCAGCCTGGTGTAAATATCTGATCCTACAGTTTCTAACCTTTCAGCCCCAGCAGAAAGCATTGTGAATGTCAGTAAAGGCCCTCGAGTTTATAAACATAAAACTAGAACAACAAAAAGGAGAGGGGCTTTTCCTCCCCCCTTTAAACAGATAGGCAAGGCCGGAGGAGAGTGCACCAATTCTGGTGCATTAATCTGTTAACTGTGTTTGTAGATGCAACAGGACTCAGGGAGAAGTAAACATTAAATGGGTGTGATTTTTGTTTCAAACCTTTCCCTAATGATCCGAAGGCACTGCTTGCTTGAAGGTCCTGTCGCAATTCTGGTTCTCCTTGAAATGAATCCCTATTGAACAGACTGAGAAAATATTGGTTTTGCAAATTTTCTGCTCAAGTCAATATTTTATGTTAACTGTCATCCACACACTGATAGCAACCTTCACAACGTCTTCCTCCGTTGCCTTCAAAAGTCTTGAAAGGCATTGAAATGTCTTTAGAGAAAAGATAGCAGTAAGCTGGTATACTGGTGTTCCTCGAGCCCAGTTTTAAGTACCTTCAAATCACCTCTCATTTGGTTAGTGATTGAGGCGGATGGTCTTAGCTCACTGAATTGATGGAGGCAGTAGAGGAACACTCACCACTGCCTCCCTCTATCTCTCTCCCCCCAAAACCGCCTTGTTAGCGAAATGAGGAGCCTGTACTCTACTGAGGAAACCATTTCTGGGTTCCACTCGACTGTTCCCTTCGCCCAGGCTGGGTAATGTCCAAAATGTTTGCTGTCAGAACTCCTTCAAAGGCAGAAAGTTGGGAAACATTTTCTCAGTTCTAAGTGAAGGGAACTTGCAATTTAATGTTTTTGTCACACAGCTTATTTCTGGAAATGATTATAAACCAAATGGTCCCTTTAATGCACCGTTAGCCACAAATATAAACATTTCTGCACAAAGGTTGGGTTTGATTTTTTTTGCTCTCCCTGTCGTTAGTAAGTTACAGTTTGTGTGCTGTGGCCTTTGATATCCTGATGTTTCGAAAGATGTGGGACAATGAAGGAACGTTTCCTCTGTATGCCGTATAATACAGTAATTACAAACCCATTCAGAAGGGATATATTTATAGTTTCTTTAATAGTGTTACAGAATATCGCTTGCCTGAAAACGTGAATGATGTAGCCTGTCAATCCTGAGTATTTTGGAAGGTGATGGTCCTGTCCTTTACTCTGGGAGATGAATAGAAAGGGGCTCGAGACTGTGTGCTGGCCCAGAACTGTATGTTATTGCTGCTCACTGGCCTGACAAGGAGTAGGAGGACATATGTTCACACTGCTGTCTCCCACATGTTGGAGTGATAGCATGAGGATATCATTGTGGTGAGAGACTTGAAAAATGGAGCTGAATTAACTGAAGCAGAGAAGGCTAATGGGAGATCTAATCAGAAGCGTTTACAATTAGTTCAGAGTTTGAAATCGGGACAGATTGTTTTCACTGGTCAGTGAATTGGAAATAAGGGGGCTTAAACTTTGTATTAGAACTAGAGGCTGAAAGAGGGAGGTTTGAGGAAATTTTTCATGCAAAGGATTACTAGAAAAAGGAATAAATTACCACAAGTTGCTGCTGAAGCGAGTTCAATCGCAATGTTTAAGAGGGAGTTAAACACTTGAAAGAAAATATTGACGGCTCTGAGGAAACTGGCTAGAATAGATGGCAGTGATGTGGAGCTGGTGGTCCTGGAATCAGGACAGGCCACAATGACCTTCCTCGGTGATTGGATTTATGCTTTGAAATGTCAGTGAAGATGTGAGTCACAAAAACAAAAGACTTGCATTTATATATCAGACATAACAGAGTACTGTGCAACCAGTAAAGTACTTTTTTAAAAACGCAGTCCCTAGTGCAATGCAGAATAATGGGGCACCAAACTTGTGCACAGCAACACGGCAATCAGCTAAAAGGCCAGAGAAATTCAAGCGGCCCTCTCGCCCCACTGATGTTGTGAGCTGAGAGCAATTTGACTTTTGGTGGAAGACTGCTGATAGGAAGGGAGTGAATGTAAGGAGGCAGCTGTCTGCCTGCTAATAACGTCCTGCCCTGATGCTTATAGAGAAGCTGTGTGTTGTGTTATTGTGACGATGTGACCCACACACAACGTGGGAAAATGAACAGCCATCTATGACACCATTATATTTTTCATTTATGTCAATCACATTGTTTAGTTCAAAAACCTCTGCAACGGCCAGTGTTCCTTTACATGAAGCACAATGTTTTGATTTTCACTTATTTCCCATCCCTAATTACTCTTGAGAAGGGAGTGCTGACTCCCATCTTGAACCTCTGAAAGTCTATGGGGGTAAGGGATACCTACAATGCTGTTAGGGAGAGAGTTCCAGGACCTAGTGATGACGTATTTCCAAGTCAGGACGGTGAGGGGCTTGGAGGGGAACTTGTGGTAGTGGTGCTCCCACGTATCTGCTGCCCTTGTCCTTTGACATGGAATTGGTCGTAGGTTCAGAAGTTGCTGTCACAGGAGCCTTAGTAAATTTCTGCAGTGCTTCTTGTAGCACTGTGGTGAAGGGAGTGCCGATCAAACGGGCTGCTTTGTCCTGGATGGTTGGATTTTCCTGGAGCTTCTTGACTGTTGGTAGAGCTGCACTTATCCAGGCAAAAGGAGTATTCTGTCACACTCCTGGCTGTGCCTTGTAGATCATGGACAGGCTTTGGGGAGTCAGGAGGTGAGTTACTCACCACAGAATTCTCAATCTCTGACCTGCTCTTATAGCTACCGTATATCAATATAGATCGAGTCCAGTTCTGTTTCTGGTCATTGGTAACCCCAAAGTTACTGATAGTAGGGGATTCAGTGATGGTGATGCTGTCCAATCTCAAAGCAAAATGTTTCAACCCTTTTATTGCATGAGCAATGCAATTAAGTCATTTATATTAAGGCTTCGAAGATGTCCAATGCTACTACCTTCACTAAAAGAGGAAGTCATTTATTCTGACATGGATCTTATTCTGCACCAGATTCTCAGTTTAAGAGAAGTCTGAGTACATCTTCTACTTGAAAAAAATGTAATCATGGGTTTGGCTATGTTACTACATCGGTACAGTTCAGTTCAAAGTACCTTTCTCTTTCTCTCTAGCCCCACAGTGTATGTACTGAATGCTGTGAAATGCTTACCTCGGTATCGCTGGCTAATGTGGAAATGAAGTAAACTGAGAAATCCGCGCATTTTGGAAAGCAGGTCCTGAGCAGGTAATGTTACCACGCCCCCAACTCTATTATTTAATCCCAGAGTGACACTGTAGACTACTTTGTGCAGGATTGCTGAATGTCGTCTAAAGAGTTCCATTTTAATTACAAAGTTTAAAAAGCAAAGGAACAATTCAAATGAGCTCAACAAAACCCGAAAGGACTGAAAAGCTGTAAATCAGAAACAAAAACAGAAATTGCTGGAAAAGCTCAGCAGGTCTGGCAGCATCTGTGGAGATAAGTCAGAGTTAACGTTTCGCGTCCAGTGACCCTTCATCAGACCTTCCTCACTGGATCCAAAACATGAACTCTGATCTGTTCGCACAGATGCTACCAGACCTGCTGAGCAATTTCTGTTTTAATTCTAATGAGCTGTTTGTTACTGAAACTGGTCAGTCTCAAATAACGCAAAGCAACCAATCAGTGATCATGGCAGTTTCGACTCAAAATGTTAATAAAATGTTCTTAGCAAATTGTAAGGAGTTTGTAAGGAAGGAAAATGGGCAGTTTCTGAAGCGATGATGGCGCTCGTGTCCTGTTCCCAAGGGTTAGCTGTAGGTGAAAGACAGGCGAAGATATAACGTACAATTTTACAACTTTGATATGACGTGGTGTTCACAGTAATATTCGGCCTATCATGCCTGCATCAGCCCTTTAAGCATTTTTATTTAGTGCCTGTATCCTGCCTTTTCCCCATTACCCTACACCTTGTTACTGTTTATGTAACCATCTAACAGCCCTTTTGAATGCCTCAGTTAAATCTGCCTGCACCACACGTCCAGCCAGGGCATCCAACACCCTAACTACGAACAGGGTGAAAACCTTTTATCTCACCACGAGTTTGATTCTTTTGCAAAATGCTTAAAAAGTGAGCCCCTCCCTTCTTTTCTCAACACTTTTATGAGGGAGAACACTTTCTCCTTATCCACTCTGTCCAGACTCCTCACCTTAGGAAATCAGGGCTTGTGGAGAGAAATAGAGGCTAGAATTTCCATTTTTGGTGCAGTTTGGGCTGGAATAGTGATTGAGTTTTAGACAACCTCAAACAAAACTCAGCTGATTCCAGCCAACTGTCCCATTGTTAATTCACTAACACCATTTCAGGTGGTGTTCGGAGCAAGCAGAACATTGAGCACAAAGAGCTAGAGAAAATTGTAGGCTGACAGAGATTTGGAATGACTTTGGAGAGCTCCAAGAGGTATATCAGCTTCCTTTTGGTCGTTTTGCCAAGGCAGAAGCAGCAAGGGGTTAAGAGGTGGAGCCTTGAACAAAAGGGGAAGGAAAGAGAAGCAATAGTTGGCAAAGAATGATGGAGCAACTCAGCCTGTAGTGGGATGGTGACGGACAGTGACTGTGCTGCCAGGAAGACATTTACCATCCATCCGACTCAGCATTGTAACATCTCCAGAGGATGGTAGAGCAAGGTTTCAGTCTAAAGCAAACACTATTGTCATTGGGTCACCCTATGCTGGACAACTCCAGAGGAAGTAGATCAAAGTTGACCTTAAAGAAAGAGATTGAGTGCCTACAGCTGGGATTTCTTCCTGTTTCTCTTCCTGGTCTGGACTATTAAATCCAACAGCCAGGAGTCTACACCCAGGCCGTATGAGTATTAGCATAGAGAATGTCAGAGGATGTACTGGTGCAGCAATAATATTACTAAGACTAGTAACGTAGATCACCCAGAGTCTTGTTCTTAGGGCGTTGGTTCAACTGCCACCATGACAGATGGTGAAATTTGAATTGAGTAACGTCTGGAATTAAAAGCTAGCCTCATGATGACCAGGTAATTGTTGTCATCAAAACCCATTTGCCTCATTAATGTTCTTTCTGGAAGGAAATCTACCATCTTTACCCGGTCTGTCCTACATATGATTGCAGACACAGCAACGCAATTGGTTCTTAACTGCACTCTGGGCAATAAATGCTGGCCTGGCCTGTGACGCTCTCATCCTGTGAATGAATAAGAGCAATGTCGGTTGATGCCCACACCCTGTGAATGAATTTTAAAAATAATCCCAAGGTAGTTTGCAGCCGATGTAATGCAGGAAGTGGGTAACTCAGTAATTCTCAAAGCAATGTCAGGGCAGCTATTTGAATGTCACAGGGAACAACACCAGAATATTGCAGCAGTGAGAGAGGGGGATTCATATGGGAGAATATTGACTGCTGGGTGCAGAGAGAGGCTCTCAGCAATGTTGGTGATTCATTCAGTCTGCTGCTGTGCTGTCTTCAGGGCCACAGTGTTTCCTGCAATAATCTTCACAGTGAGATAAATCATCTCTATGTGTGCACGAAGTTTGTGACAATATCAATTATCCTTGTCGGATGAATGGCTGATATTGGTGGATCCGAGTGTCTCCCTATAAAACTGTGTGGAAATTTGCATTAACCTATAGGGTTTCTCCTGGCCAAGCTTGGCTGATTACTGTTCCTTACAGATAGACCTATTCAATCTCACCCCTAGAGCTTGGTAGAGAACACATTTCGGAACTCACCTCCAGCTCTCACCTCCAACAAACACTTACTCGAGTTTAACCAATTCACACTGTGCAATACTACACCCAGAGCCCAGGTAAAGATCCTCCTGTTGTTCCAGGTTGTACCAGTTGGAGCACTGGCAGGTGTGGGGTTATCGACAGATATATTGACCTGCTCGATTCATCTATCAGATGACCTTGGAAGCTGGAGTTGGTCAAGCTTGTCATCTGGCACCCATCACAATCCAAACAGTCCCTCTGTCCTCCAACTGGGTGTTCAGTGATCGTCCCATAGTCTGCCAGTATTCACAAGTGGGCATGAGTGTTTTGTACCCAGTAGCAACACAGCCGCCAATTCATTCATTGCCTCTTGTAAATCAACACGAGGAAAAGCTTGTTTCCAATGAGTCAAATGAAGGGCTTGTATTTGTGTTCATAACTAACACACCTCAAAGCACCTTTCTGACGAGTGAGGTACATTTTGAGTTGTCGTCACTGTTGTAGCAGAGCAAATGCAGCAGCCACTTACGTACACAGCAAGATCCCACTAATCTAAAGATGGCAATGATCAGATATCCCCTCACCCGTGATTCTGAGTGAGAGATGTATATTGACCAAGGCAACAGGACGAACTCCCTACTCTTCTTCAATAGAACATCATGGGATCCTTTCCATACAAGGTCTGAGAGGTGGCATCTCCAACATTGCATGCACCCTTCATGCTGCACTGGTATGTCAGTGTTGCCTTTTGTACTTAAGGTCAGGAGAAGGTCTTAAACTGGGAACCTTGTGACTCAGAGGAGAGAGTATTCCCAACGGATTCACTGTGGTTGGTTGCACAGGGGGTACCAAGGAGACAGAAAAGGTCCACATCTGATTCCCAGCCTGGAATTGTGGCTGGATTGTGCTGATTATTGCAATGGATTGTAAGAGCTCTAAGTAATACAGAGCCAGGGTCTTGCTTCTGATTGTAATGTAACAGCTATCAATAGAGATGCTTATCCTTGTGTCTGAACATCTGGTGAGATCAGGGTAGGTTTTTTATAATTAAGTCATGTGCATGGGCATTGCTGGCTGGAGCAGCATTTACTGCCCATCCCTAGTTGCTCCTTAAGAAGGTGGTAGTGAGTTGCCTTTTTAAACACTGCAGTCCATGTGCTGTAGGTTGACCCACAAGGCACTTAGGGAGGGAATTCCAGGATTTTGACCCAGCGATGCTGAAGGACAGCAATATATTTCCAAGTCAGGATGGTGAGTGGCGTGGAGAGGAACTTGCAGGGGGTGTTGTTCCCATGTATCTACTTCCATGGCTCTTCAGATGATAGAGGTTTGAAAGGAGCTGTCTATGGATCTTTGGTGAATTTCTGCAGTGTATCTTGTAAAAGCTACTGAGCGTCAATGGTGGAGAGAGTGAATGTTTGTGGATGTGGTGCCAATCTAGCTTTGTCCTGGATAGTGTCAAGTTTCTCAAGTCGTGTTGGAACCGCACCCATTCGGACCCCTGGGGAGTAATCCATCACACTCCTGATGTGTGCCTTGTGGATGGTAGACAGGCTTTGGCGAGTCAGGAGGTGACTTACCCACCCCAGAATTCCTCGTCTCCGACCTGTTCTTGTATATTTATATGACCGTTCCAGGTCTGAGAAATGATAGTTACAGAGGAGTGAGACAAGAACCTGAGCAGGGATCAGAAAACTGGCCCCAAAAAATGTGATCCAAGAAGCCAAGGTCAATTGGCTGCTGACTCTGGGTGCATAGTGAACAGCGTCAGTCCCTCCAAAACCGTCTTAGAGAATTCTAGTCAATAATGATTATAGTCTCTGATCGGCTGTAACAAGTTCTCTTCCATCAACAGTTTGAAAAGGTCTTGCCCTGATTCAATCACATCAAAGTATTAATGCGTGTCAGAGTGGAGTTGGCTGCAGCAGTAGCGTGCACTGGAGCTGTAAGCTCTATCAATGTGTTTGTATCAGGCGATGGTTCCATTTACTTGTACAGAGAAACTGCAGATCTGTGGGAAGAAGATAGCAGCACAAAAGCAATAGTGATTGAGCCGTAGTTACTATGTGAGCTGGACAGATTCTGGAACAAAACAGTAAGCATGTGCAGCAGTGATTGGGTGAAAAAAAAAACCCACCACTGAAAACACACGAAAAAGTCATCACTTGTGAATTTGAGAGGAGGGGAAGGAGTAAGGCACCAGATGGTGGAATTGTTCCCTTTTTTCATTCATTTAAGTGATGCAGGCATCAACAGCAAGGCCATTATTTATTGCACATCGCTAATTACCCTGGAGAAGGTGTTAGTGAGGTGCCGTCTTGAGGTATTGCAGTTCATGAGGTATAGGGGCACCAACAATGGTCAAACAAAGTGGGTTCCAGGAGTTTGATCCAGTGACACTGAAGGAACGGTGATATATTTCCAAGTCAGGATGGTGAGGGGCTTGCAGGGGAAGTTGGTGGTGTTCCTATGTATCTGCTGCCCTTGTCCTTTTAAGTGGTAGAAGTCATTGGTTGAGAAGGGGCTGTCTGAGAAGCTTGGTGAATTTCTGCAGTGTGTCTTGCACACACTGCTGCTACTGAGCGTCGGTGGTGGAGGGAGTGGATGCTTGTGGATGTAGTGCCAATCAAGTGGGCTGCTTTGTCCTGATGGTGTCAAGCTTCTTCAGTGTTGTTGGGGCTGCACTCATCCAGGCAAGTGGGGAGTATTCCATCACACTCCTGACTTGTGCCTTGTAGATGGTGGATGGGCTTTGGGAGTCAGGAGGTGAGCTACTCGCTGCAGGATTTGTAGCCTCTGACGAGCTCTTGTAGCTGCCATTTTATGTGGTGATTCCAGTTGAGTTTCTGATCAGTGTGGGGGATTGAACGGTGGAAATGCAGTTGAATGTCAGGGGGTAGTTGCTAAATGCACTCTTGTTGGAGATGGGAATTGCCTGGTACTTGTGTTCAGCAAATGTTATCGAGTTGAGTCTGAATAGAGTCTGGAGTTCGCTGCATGTGAACAAAGACTCCAGTTTTATCTGAGGAGTTGCAACTGGAACTATAGACTGAGTGACCACATGTGGTCAGTCCCACCTGTGGTTGAGGGAAGGTGTTAATGAAACAGCGGAAAATATTGTTCTTTTAGCGCCGGGATTTGGGTTAGAAAGAAACCAGTCTGGTTGTGTGAGTCTTTCTCAGCTGCCCAGAAGAGTGAAGTTTCATGTAGTCCCATTCAGAGAAGCAAGTTCTAAGGTTGGTTCTAAGGTTGCTGTGTTTGGAACCTGCTCTACTCTGAGCTGCCCAGTATTCCAGGGCTCCTAGAACTGGCGCTATGGTCGAGTTTGGAAATACAGCTGGCCTAACTCCTGCTCAGAGTTGCTGCCTTGGGATGCAGTCCCAGACACACAAAAGAAAAATCACCCCTTTGGGTTTGCCACACGCCTGTAAAAATGGCACAGCAAGATCCAATTCCTGCTGCTGGCTGTCTGAAGGGAAGAAGGAGCATTCTGCTCCCCCCCAAGCACTGACATCAGTCACCTCCATAAACACAAACATCAAATCACCAAAATATATGCATTTAACTTTCGGAAAATTAAATTGGATTCGAGTTGGTGACTCGGTGGCCCCTGTTATCTGATCTGTTTGGATGTATCACATGTTGAAGCATGAATCAGATGTAAACCTGGACCAATAAGCACTGGACTGAAATTGAAAATTCTCAAAATGAAGATTAAACCGGGTTTCAGGTTGATGCGGCTGGTCCCTGTGTCAAGGTACAATACTTTAAGGTTTTTCTTGCAAAAGATGTAATTGGTTTTATGCTGATCTGTGCAAACCTTTAATTTTGTCTTGGATCCAAAATAAATGTTTTTTAAATGAGATTATATAAAAGTGCATTCAGCTCTGTTTTACCTCGGATAAGTGCTGGATGAGATCAATTTTCCAATTCTTGGTTTGAAAAAAAACTTTCAAATGCAAAGACTTTACCTCAGCAGGAGATCACTTTCCCTCCTCATTATCCTGCAGCCTGTGAAGGTGAGATGGCCTCTAATTTATTATCGTTTATTTCCAGCTCCTTTTTGTTGCATCAACAATGTGACGAAGGTTATTAAAAATTAATGTTCTTAATTGGAGAAAGGGCTGTTTGGAACATAGATCACTTTCTCAGATACAATTATATTTTGTTGATGCAACATCTTCCCTGATATTAGGTACCTCCAGCTAGACTGGAGAAATGGAGCCTGAGCAGAGTGCAGGAGCCATTTTCAAATGTGCTGCCTGGAATCTGTGCGATAACACGCCAGCTGTATTCAACACTGAGGGAGTGAGGGGTCTGCGAATAAACACCATCAGATCACAGACCAGGCACTGAATGGGAAACTAGTAATTTTTCATAGATCCCCAAAAGTGTGGAAGCAGGCCGTTCAGCCTATCAAGTCAATACTGACCCTCCAGAGAGCATCCCATCCAGACCCACTCCCCCTACCCTGTCCCTGTGACCCTGCATTTCCCATGGCTCATCCACCTAGCCTGCACATCCCTGGACTACTGTGGGCATTTTAGCCTGGCCAATTCACCTAACCTGCATATTTTTGCACTGTGGGAGGAAACCGGAGCATCCGGAAGAAGCCTGCACAGACATGGGAAAGTGCGCAAATTCCACACAGTCGCCTGAGGGTGGAATCAAACCCAGGTCCCTGGTGCTGTGAGTCAGCAGTGCTAACCACTGAGCCACCATGCTGCCCTCGATTGTACTTGATCGTCTCTAGCTCCTCATATTCCTCTACTTTCTGTGTCTCTCCATGTGCCTGGACTGTCTATATCATTCTATACCCCTGTACTGAATGTATCTTCCCAAATACCTGCATACTGTATCTCCCCACTGTATCTCTCTGTATACTTTCTGTATCTCACACTACCTCTGTACTTTCTGTCTGTCCTCTATATTGCCTATATCTCTTCAGGAAATACAGGATTAATTATAAATCTGAGAATTAAAAGTTAAAAATGTCTTTCAGACACTCTGTGTGCCTTTGAGTTGTGGCCACATGCTGGTGCTGCCAGTTCCCAATTGCTCCATGTTGTATCCCAGGTAAAGTCAGAAATCACACGACACCAGGTTATAGTCCAACAGGTTTATTTGAAGTCACAGGCTTTTGAAGCGCGGCTCCTTTGTCGGGTTCACCTCATTGACAGAGTCCAGAACGATCCCAGTTTGCTACCCTCTGTGAACAAGATGAGGCATGATGCCTGGGGAGGGGCACTGGTGACTGATTGAGGGCATTTGCTTAAAAAGAAAACTGAAATTCAAGGTTAGGAAAACAGTAGCACCTGTGTGACACATGGTCATGCAAGAAAGGGAAGCAGTTAAAATCTCCGGCAAAATAATTCTGACTTGACTTTTCAGTTCTTTGCAACTGAGCCTCACGGTGGTCTAGATCCCAGCCACTGCAGGTTTGTTTTATATCGGTGCCCAGAGAGATTCAGATACGACCAGCTACAGATCATCACAGTTTAAATGTGGCCCATTTCCAATTTCCACCAAACTTCATTGTATCCCCCTTCGTCTTTAAGAGTTTTCTTAAGACCTGACCTGATCTGAAGAAGGGTCAGTGGACTTGAAACGTTAACGCTGTTCCTCTCTCCAAAGATGCTGCCAGACCTGCTGAGTTTCTCCAGCAATTTCTGTTTTTCTTTGTTTTATTCCACTTAACACCTGCCTTTTTGACTGACCTCTGCATCAACTGTGCTAATGTGTCCCATTACAGTGAACAGAAATAAACCATTCAGATCTTCGAATCTGTCCATTTAATCTATCAGAAGGTCCTGATCTGCATGTAGCCTTCTTAATTCCATCATCCTCAACCTGCTGCTGTGGTTCAGTCTGAAACATCTGTCTAAAAACACTTTGGGAACATACCATCGCGTTAGGAAATGGATGTTATTGTTAAGAATGAGTTGAAAACAAGGCACATGATGATGTGAAATTCCAGGTACTGCACAATCGCTTGTTAAAATGAGGTTAACAACAACAAAAATAAATCAGAGAAGCCAGGAGCTCTCTGTGACCCCCTGCAGGTAAACTCTGTCCCATGAGAAACAGTCAAAACTAAAAATGCACGTGGACAGAGAAGAGCTTAAAGTTTGGTTTCTCGAGAATGCACAGCCAATTTTCTCATGGTAATCGTCACCAGATTAATTCCTAGTGACATCTGAGCTAAGCCTTTACACGGCTGAGAAAGGGGACAGGCAGTCACCCAATTAAATGTCATCTGCCAATTGGCTTGGGCCAGTTGCCAAACTTTAACCAAGGAACGCTAGAGAGTGACTGCCACCTCTTGCACTGAGGTGGGGGGGAGGGAACTGTTAATCCTCAAAAGCCCCACATCCCATCCAGCTGCCACTACTGATATGACATTGCAATGCAAGGATATAGCTCAGGCTACTTCTGATATTAACCTCTGTTGATAGTTTCTGAAGTATTTCATTTCGAAATGATGTACTCGTTGAATCAAATCTTCACTCTAGCACAAGCTTGGGAAAGTGGATGTAATTCTAGAGAGGTGCGTGGAGGGTCAAAACCAGATCCCAGTGGGCTGCTCCCGTTCATACCACAGTGCTATTCATTTCCTCGTTTCAGGGACAAAAAAACAGTTCAAATCAAAGTAAAATAGTACGAATGCTGAAAATCTGAAACAAACACAGAAATCTCTGGAGAAACTCGGCAGGCCTGGCAGTATCTGAGGACAGACAAACAGGGTTAACATTTCGAGTCTGGTATGACTCTTCTTCAAACCCAGCACAGACTGAGCGACGACACTCAGACACTTCTTCCTGCTTCCCCTAGGGTTATGACCTGGTGGGGACAGGATGGCTTAGTGCTGGACTAGTAATCCAGAGATCTGGGTAATGTTCTGGGGACCCAGGTTGAAACCCCACCATGGCAAATGGTTGAATTTGAATTCAATAAAAATCTGGAATTAAGAGTCTAATGGTAATGATTGCTGATTGTTGGGAAAACCCATCTGATATGTGACTCCAGACCCATAGCAACGTGGTTGAGTCTTAACTGCCCTCTGGGCAATTAGGGATGGATAATATTCACATCCAATGAACAAAATAGAACTGAGCACTGAGCTGTTGTTTCCAGAAGAGATTGGCTGAATTTGGGGAAAAAATATCAGGGTCAAGGATCAGCCAGTAAGAATTGAGGTGAGGAAGATCTTCTCTCTTCATTTGAACATTGGTTGGGTCTCTGGATTTGTCACATGGTGATCATACCACCAGACCATCGCCTCCTCCCAAGGTCATTATTCAGGGGCAGATAGGAGGAAGTGTCAGAGAGTCGGCACCCACCCTCTGGAATTCTGTTCCCCGAGGTTTGTGGATGCTCCATCATTGAGTAAATTCAAAACGGATTTTGTGTCGGGACCCTTCTTCATTTCTGAAGAAGGGTCCCGACACAAAACGTCAGCTTTCCTGCTCCTCTGATGCTGCCTGGCCTGCTGTGTTCCTCCAGCTCTACACTATGTTATCTTGGAGCTGGTCATCAGGCCGACTGACCTGGCTCATCGTCAAGTACACCCCCCCCCCCCCACCACCCCCCCTCCATCCCAGACAGGCACTGAACCAGCCCCTTCCTACTTTGATGGACCTGCCCTGTCTCAGGTACGCGTTGGCGATGGACCACAGTGCAATACCATTTGTGCTGCACACCATTTACCGCCTCTTCCTGGAAAGCAACTCCATACTGAGACCATTCCCAGTTAACCCTGTCCCCCACCTTCTGTCCACAGTTAGTGGCCCAGCCATTCTTATAGTGTCAGATGGAGGCTTGTGGAGATTACTCCTCAGAGGAATGTGAAAGGGGGTTGAAGTTCCTGATTAGGCCATGTTTGTTCAAACTCAAACAATGAGATCAAACTTCCTTGGTCCGGTGGAGGTGGGTATTAGAGATGTTAGGAGGCAGTCGGTGGGTGGGTTGAGGGGTAAAGGTTTGAGAGGCACATCTCTGGGCTGCATGTCCCTCATAATTTGACTATGAACAATCCTTTGATACTTTTCGGTCTTTGGGAATATGTGGGCAAGGTCCCGGGGGAGTTACAGCCTGGTATCTTTGAGGGTAAGATGTTCTTTAGGTGTCGTGGTCCATGTATATTTCTTGATAATTTTACACTGCACTGCCCAGGAGAGGGAATGGGACAAAAGATCAATTGCCCAGCTGGCGTGGCATCTGATGGAGGCAAAATCTGCCTTCTCCGAGCTGGAGGGCAGACCCAGTGGTCAATCAGGGCTGGTAGACCACCCATTAGAATGGCTGGGAAAGTATCAACAACTTGACCCTAAGTAGAACCATCTCAGATCTGTGGGGAATTCCAGTCGGTAGAGGAACACTCTGTCACAAACAAACACTGACTGCGCTAGAGAAACTCAGCAGGTCTGGTAGCACTTACAGAGAGAGAAACAGAGTTAACATTTCAAATCGGATATGACTCTTGGTCAGACTGGCTTTGTGCCTTCTTGTGTTGGCGGCATTCCCAGCAACACCTCCCTGTTACACTTGGAATAAAACAAGGAACACCAGATACCGGAGATCTCAAACAATAGAGAAATTGCTGGAGAAGCTCAGCAGGTCTAGCGATATTAGTGGAGAGAGAAACAGAGTTAACGTTTCAAGCCTGGCATGACTCTTCTTCAGAACTGAAAGGTGTTGGACAATATTTTTTGAGCACATTGTGCCAATGGGTAAGAGCCTGCAAAGGGAGATCCCAAATTAACACAATCACAGAATTGTTACTTCACATAAGGAGGCCAATCAGGCTTTTGTGCCTATGCATTCCCTAGAGCCAATTCCCTGCCTTTTCCCCATACCCCTGCAAAGTATTTCTACCTAAATAATCATCCAATTCCCTTTTCAATATCTCAATTGGACCTGCTTCCAGCACATTGCATTCCATAACTACTCTTGTGTGAAAACGTTTTTCCTCACATCATTCTTGCTTCTTTTGCACATCACTTTAAATCCATCCCCCTCTCACTCTTATTCACTTTACAAGTGGGAACAGTTTCTCCCTGTTGACTCCGTCCAGCCCTGCTCATGATTCTGAAAACCCCTAGCAGGTCTCCCCTTAGCCTTCTCTCCAAGGAGATCAGTCCCAACTTCTTCAATCTGTCTGCATCACTGAAGTTTCGCATCCCAGGGAGCATTCTTGTAAATTGCCTCTGCACTTTCTCCAATGCATTCACATCCTTCCTGCAGCCTGGCGCCCAAAACTCCACACAATACAATACTCCAGCTAAAGTATAAGACAGACAAGTTGTTCAAGCTCATCTTGTTGTTGGGGTGGTAGAGGGGAAATGTTTGTTGAGAGGGGGGACATGATCAGGTGACTCAGAGAAACCCTCGTGCTTCTCTGGATTGGGTTTTTGTGTGTTGCTAATTAGGCAGATGAGACTTTATTTCATGTTACATCTGACAAACAGATTTGGGTCAACGGATGGTCTCGGTCCCTCAGCTGAGCACCCAGACGGCAGGTAGGATTATTAAATCGGTTTCCCATGGGTTCCTGATGCAGTCGGAATAACTGAGCCAAGCTGACAGACAGTGTGCTGGGAGGCTTGGCTATGACACCTACACTCTCACAGCAGGAAGCAGGGCGTTTAGTCCATCCAGCCAACCCTGCCCCAAACCGCCACACTCCAGAACCCGGGAGCACACCACACATTTTACAAGAAGGAAGTAAGAATTGTGAGCATTTTGATGTTCGTGATTTAGGACCAGCCCCTCCCAAGTTACTAAAGAAGAGAAGATTAAAGGGTGTTTCGTGACCTGACAGGCGACCTGAACGTATTTAGATGCACATTTGCGATGCCAAAGTGCCCAAGGCCAAAGGCCAAGGGATGGAAGATGGGATGAGAACAGTGATGTGGTTACTTTAGACCAGCGCGGACTCAATAGGCCGTTTCCCTGTGCTGTAGGCCTCTCTTAGTGTACGGCTGGTGGCAGACTGGCACAGACTGATTCACCCACAGCAGCCTGACAGGGCACGGCGGTGATGCTGAAGGTCGATCCAAGGGAGGGTGTAGAAGAAAAAAACAGCAGACATAGGAACGGGCTGTTCAGCCCCTTGCGTCATTTCTACCAGCATTCAGTGGAGTAAGAAACTTTAGCAGTGGGGGTGGATGAGGAGAGGAGGTGTGGTAATAAAAGGGAGGGGCTAATGGAAGAGGGGTATTACACCAAGGGCAAGGTCCAGCAGAATCCATCACAATCACACGAGGCACAGGAGACTGGAATCTATGTGTCTCACACTCTCACATTCACACATTCTCTCACACTCGCACACTCTCACATTCACACATTCTCTCACACTCGCACACTCTCACATTCACACATTTTCTCACATTCACAATCTCCTCACACTCTCACATTCACACTCTCTCACACTCGCACACTCTCATTTTCACACACTCTCTCACACTCACACATTTTCTCACATTCACAATCTCTCACACTCACATTCACACTCTCTCACACTTGCACACTCTCACATTCACACACTCTCTCACATTCACACTCACACTCACATTCTCACATTCACACACACACACACTTTCACACTCACACACTCTCACACTGACTCTCTCACAGACACACACATTCTCACACACACACATGCACACACTCTCTCACACGCACACACTCACCCACACACCCTCGTACACACCCACACTCCCACGCACACATATGCACACACACAAACATCATTGACGATACAATCACTCATACACACAGACACTGATATACACACAAACATTTACAAATAAAGACATGCACACAACTACACACACAAATGCACACACAAAGACACACATTGACAGATAAACACTCAGACAGATTAATGGCACTATTTGATAAATTACAGCCAAAAATAGCATAAAGTGCAAAGCTTTTTTTAAAAAAGTCACCCACGACGATAAAACTTACAATAAAAATAGTCAGTGACAGCTGAGCTTTCGACTAAACTCCCAGATATTTAATGTTAACAAAAACGCTGGGTAGTTAAAGCAGTGTAGATTTACACCTTTACAAGTAAGGTGGTTTGTCACCGTTATTTTCTGTAGTGCTATGGTAATGTTTTTTTTAATATTAACAGTGCATCCCAAATTGCCTCTGACTGCGTGCATTGGAAATGAAACTTTATGCCCTTGTTTGAAGGACATTCAGTCCATTCCAGTTAAGTCCAGGCCATCTTCTTGATACACAGAGTTCCTGCCCCCCTTATGAATAAATGAAGTCGCTAAAAAATTTTCCATATTTGTGTAAATTGCTTTAAAAGCATTTTATCATGTCATAAAAATGAAATTGATCTGTGCCGAGCGATTGGACAGCTGTGTGTTTTGTTAATGGCCACTTTGCTTCAGGCTTCTTATTAAAAAATTTATAAATAATGCTAAAATTGCATAAATTATTAACCAAAGTAAGCAGGTTTAAAATTTACAACAAAGCAAAATTTTGATGACTTCACCATGGCAACCGTGGAATGTCACCCATTTCCTGGAGATTGTACTTCTGAGTTTTATGGTGTTTTTCCCATTGATTTGTTTCTGTGGCACAGCTGCCGACCTCTGTTGAGGGACAAACGTAATCAGCACTGACGCAAATTAGATGGTTATTCGTTTTGAAAATTGACAGAAAAACAATAAAAAAGATGAAATGCTCCCAAATCAATAGATATAATGAAATTCAAATAATCCGAGAGATGAGGTCGCCATGGTAACTGATAATGTGGAAAAGAAAACAATTTAATAAAGGACAGACATGCTTTGAAAACAGATTGGGGGGGGGGGGTGGTTTGCAGTGAAGGATCAGTGTCTGTCCCAAGGACACAGGAATAATTAGAAAGCTTTCGGGCCAGAAAGTGCAGATTCAGGTTCGAATACACAAAATTATTTCAGGGGCAGTGATTCAGAAAACCATTTGTTGTGACCTTCCTGTGAGGTTTGAATCAGGGCATGTTTAAAGCTGATGGAGCACCAGCTAATGTTTCTGTGTTGTTGATATCCGACTGTCAGTGGGGCTGAGGACAGGGGAGGGTAGGAGAATGGGTGGCTGTCGGGCATTTATTTGCAAAAACTCTCTTATTCACCAAAGTTGCAAGGATGGGTGGGGTGTGAGGACTGGTGCTGGGAGAGGGGGAAGACAAATAGAGAGCTCATGCAGAGCCTGACCTGTGAGACTGGCTACACAGATCCTGTCCTCGGACACTCTCTCCTAACCCACCAGGGTTAATGGCAGTGGGGCTGGGGGAATAAAAACATTTTGTCGTTGGCAAAACAGGAATGTAATTAAGCTGCAAAAATATTCCACCAGCAGATCTAACAAACTTTCATTCATCCCAGCTCACCTTGATTCCTCTCTTAAAAATGTAACCTTTCCCAGAAGGACGTAATTAATATGCATCGATTTATATATTTTGCAAGGGTATCAGCTGTTGTGTTTGTCGAAAAACCTCGCACTCTCCCTGCATAAATATCCTGTAACCTGTCCCCTGGTGACAAAGATCCGACAGAGACGGCAAAAGATTTGAAAAATCTGATGCACACCCCCAAGGAGACCCTCCTGCATTTTTATTCCCCTGGCTTCCACAATCAAAGAGGCCAAAGATGTATTTTTTAGTCTGAGATCCCATCCTTTTCCTGTTTCTGTCCATGTTCAAGGGAAAATTGACCTTGTTTTGGCGGGGAGGGCTTTCTCTTGAGTATGATGGGAGTGTGCACTCAGATTATGAGGGATTTGTCAGGATTTGTCATTTATCTATCCCCCCACCCCAAGGGCACTTCACGGCAAATTGATGACTTGGAAAGGGCATCTGCTTCTGATGAAGGCTGCCAAGTTGTGCATAGCAAGATCCCACCAGCACACACCACTGATTGATTGGCACATGGTGTTTTTGGGTCAAGATTGGGCTATTGGTCACGAGAGTTGGGGAGAGAGGTTCAGCCATAGAATCTCTGCGATGTAGCTGAGCGCTTAGATGGTGATTTAGGCTGAGCTCTGGCTGGGAGAGCACACCTTTGGCAGTACAGCACTCTCCCACAGCGCTGCATTGCAGTGGGGCTCAAGTCCCATCATGGAGCTGAGCTGGAACATTAGCACCTTCAGGTGCAATTGAGGGAGCTGTAAAAATACTGGCAACGCCACACTGACCCCTGCAACTTCCTCCTCCAGCTCATTCATTTCATTATGGCTCATGTTTTTATCGCTATCCATAAAAATATTCTCCCGTGACCAATGGGTGCAGTTTCCAACTCCACTAATTTTGGGTGGGTTTCCAGCAACAGAATACAAGGGATGGGCCAAAGGGCCGCCCTCCATGCGGAGGCTTTTTAATGATTTCCTCAATTATTCTAAACCAATGGAATCCGCTCCTATGAAATCCCAGAAATGAGTTGCTGGGGGTGGGGAGCCAATGCAGAAGTTCAAACTGTGATGGTTGCAAATGGAGAGTTCGTTCAAAGAGCCAGTACAGACATGGAAGGCAGAATGGCCTCGTCCTGTACTGTAAGATTCTCTGAAGATGAGAAGTTGGTAGCCAAGCATTACTGACAGGGACTGAAGAGCTGGGCACCTACCAATCCTGAACCTGGGCTCTCTTAATAGGGACATGGAGTACAGGAGCAAGGAGGTGATATTTAACTTGTCTAAGACACTCATTAGATCTCAGCTGGAGGATTGCATACAATTCTGGGCATCACATTATAGGAAGGCATTGGAGGGAGTGCAGAAATGATTTGCAAGAGTGGTTCCAGGAATGAGAAACTTCAACCATGAGGATAGCTTTGAGAGATTGGGGCTGTTCTGCCTGGAGAAAAGAAAGCTGCAAAGAGATGTGACAGAAGTTTGCAAAATCATGAGCAGTCTGGACAGAGAAGGTAGTGAGAAGCTGTTCCTGCTGGTAAAAGAACAAGAGGGCAGAGGTTTAAAGTGATTTGCAAAAAAAGCAAATGTGGTATGTGAAGAAACATTTTCAAATAGCGAGTAGTTAGGGTATGGAATGTACTGCCTGGAAATATGATGGAGGCGGATTCAATCGAGGCATTGGACAGGGAAATAGATGATTATTTAAATACAAATAAAGTGCAAGAATACGGAACATAGCACTGAGCCTTGATGCTCATTTGAAGAGCTGGTACTGACATGATGGACTGAATGGCCTGTTTCTGGACTGTATGACTCCCTGTGATTCTGAATCCTGCATGCCCTGAGGAGCAGGCAGAGGATCCTTTGAGGGGATAAGTCAGGGAGAAAAGAAATGCCAAACTTGAAAGTAATAAAGTCTTTTGCCAGCCAAATCACTACAAAAGGACATTGAGGCTGGAAACCAGCAGTCATGAGAGTTTTGGAGTGGGGAAAAATAATACCAATCTTGAGTTGTCTGTTCGGAATGACACTTTGAATGAGGTTAAGGGGACAGACTCTTCAGCAGATAACACTAACCTTGCTGTGGGTCTGACTGGATGGTAATTTATCGCAGGCTGTCCAGTGGGAAAGGACATTTGCAAAAATTCTTTGAAGATGCTGCTGGACAGCCTGCTGGAGCTGAGTTTGAAGGTGCTTCAGAGCTTTGTGGTAGTGTGTGTGGGTTAATCTTCCAGGTAATGAAAGGTGCTCAACTCTCCTGACCTCCAACACACACGCTGACACAGACACACACACCCACGCACACTCACACACACACACCCACACACACACACTCAGACACATCCTCATACACACACACGCGTGCACACACACACATGCACACACTCTCACACATACAAACACACACACATACACTCTCTCTCACACACACACTCACACACATCCTCATACACACACACACACTCTCACGCTCTCACACACACACACTCACACACACACTCTCACAAACACACACACACCCACACACACTCTCACACACACTCACACGCACACACTCACGCTCATGCTCACACACACACGCTCACTCACACACACTCACTCACTCACACACTCACTCACTCACACACACACTCCCTCACACACACACACTCTCACACACACACTCACACACACGCACACTCACTCACACACACACACACTCACACACACGCTCACACACACACACGCTCACACACACACAGTCACACTCACACTCACACACACTCACTCTCACACACACACACACTCTCACACACACACACACACACGCACACCTCTTCTCAATCAGTTGGTGTAGCTTACCCTCTGCCAACTTGTAGCAGTGAATAACTGAGGGCTGTTGTGCTGAGGTGGTAGTGTCCCTACCTCTTAGGCAGAGGTTCAAGCCCCACCTGTTCCAGAGGGTGTGTAATAACATGTCTGAACAGGTTGATTCAGAAAAATATCTATAGCAAGGATGGACAATGGATAAGGAAACAGTTGCTGAAAAGCTTGATCACCCTTAAAGATTTAATCCCACAGACTGGGAGCTGTGTGTCAGATTCCCAATAGCTAACACTGGGGACCACATCATTAATACCTGTACAACACCCCCACATCAAGTTACAGCTGTGTGTTACAACTCAAAAGGCCATAAACTCCACGCCCACCCTCCCCCAGAACCAGTGACCACACTTTACAGCCCAAAGAGATCAAGGGTCATGTGACATGACCAAAATTGTTCTAAAGAAGGGTCAGTGGACCCGAAATGCTAACTCTGTCCCTCTCCCCACAGATGCAGCCAGACCCACTGAGTTTCTCCAGCAATTTCTGTTTCTGACCAAAATTACCTCCAGTCGAGAAATAAAAGGCTGGTCAGTAGACAGACGTGTGACATGAGTTAGACCAGGATAGAGATATGAATAGAACGGCTAGAATCCGGGGTATCTTTTTTTTGAAAGGGACTCAAAATTCTCGACGTGGGTCTTGGAGGGTGGGCTGTAGAACCCGGGGATTGAGAATTAAAATGAGTGAGGCTTCAGGAAGAAGCCAAGAGATGTAACCGACAGGATAGCCCTGCCTCAGTGCTGGTACCCTGTACACAACCTGAACAGCGGAGGGAGGTGAAGGACCCCTACTGGCAACTGGGGAAAAGGGATGTCCAACTCACTTGGCAGTGTAATCTCAGAACATAGCCACCACGGGTAAAGTCAGCTGAAATAAAGTTCAAGTTTTGAATGTCAGCTACTTAAACAAAATCCCTTCGGCTTTCTTTTCCGACTGTCTTTACCTTGATTTTATTCTTAATTTTGCAAAAAGCCAGTTTCAACTGCAACATGCCTGAGCTCCGAAACAGCAGAAGCCCCACTGGTTACAACCAAACAATTTAGTTCCATCTGCACCTGCTCTGATTTGACAATATCTGTGTAGCTGGCTGGAAAAGATTTTTTTTCAAGATTCCTTCATGGCTCATGGGAAGGCCAGAATTTATTGCCCATCCCTAATTGCCCTTGTATTCAGCAGTTTTGTAGACCATTTCTGAGGTTAGTTAAGAGTTAACCACAATAGATCCTCAGGCATCACCTTCCAAACCCATGACCACTTCCATCTACAAGGACAAGGGCAGCAGATACATGGGAACACCACCACCTCCAAGTTCCCCTCCAAGCCGCTCACCATCCTGACTTGGAAATATGTTGCCATTCCTTTCGTGTCACTGGGTTAAAATCCTGGAATTCCCTGTCTAAGGTCATTGTGGGTCAACCTACAGCAGGTGGACTGCAGCAATTAAAGAAGGCAGCTCACCACCACCTTCTCAAGGGGCAACTAGGGATGGGCGATAAATGTTGGCCCAGAAGTGATGCCTATGTCCCAGCAGCGAGTAAAAAGAAAGCCACTGCTGTGGGTGTGGAGTCACAGGGAAGCCAGACTGGGAAAGGGTGGCAGACTTCCTTCCCTAAAGGGTGTTAGTGAACCAGATGGGTTTTTACAGCAATTGGCAATGGTGACCATGAAATCAGCCTTCTACTCTGGATTTTTAATAAAGTTCAGATTTCCCTGTCTGCTGTAATGGGATTTTTGTCCGTGTTTCCAGGGCATTAGCCTCGGGTCCTGGAATACTAATCCAGTGGCCTATTGAACAATACCTGGATGGATGGGAGAGATTGGCCGGGGTGCAGCAAAGTACAGGAGATTCTGGTTGACCAGCCCTCATCCAGCTGGAAGAGCCTTCACAGTGTCTGAGCAAAACAAGCTGAGAACGTGCACAGCAAGCGAGTCTGGCTGGGTTGAGGGAGTGGGGTGAGGGGGTGGGGAGGTGTAGGAGGGGTGGGCAGCGGTGGTGATCCACCTGGAGTGTTCTCTTGTTTGCTCAGACAGGAGGAAAGCCAGCAGTTTGCATCATAAATGCAGGGGGTGGGGGAAGGACTGGAGAAGATCCAGCTCTCCCAGAAGCTCTTCCAGGTCACTCAGAGACAGTAAGAACTGCTGATGCTGGAGTCAGAGACAACACAGTGTGGAGCTGGAGGAACACAGCTGGCCAGGCAGCATCAGAAGAGCAGGAAGGTTGACGTTTCGGGTGGGGACCTTTACTCAGAAATGGTGCTGCCTGGCCTGCTGTGTTCCTCCAGCTCCATACTGTGTTATCTCTTCCAGGTCACCGTCACTTTCTGGATGTACTGTGGCACTATCCAACCACTGTTATTCATCACTGACATCAGAATGAGATGGAGACCATTCAGTCCTCCATGTCTTCCTCTCCTAATTTTCATTTTGGTTGACCTTCCTCTGGACTTGTGGTTAATAAGGAGTGAAGAGGTCAGTTAAGAAAGGGCAGAGGACAATCAACTGGGCAATGCAATCACAAGAGCGCAGTTGGGACAATGACGTGAAAGGTCTAAACGTGGATTACTGTGTCATGAGATCAGATCCAGATTGTTGACAGAAAGTCTTCACAATCATTTACCAACAGCTTTATTTGGGAGATACACTATATACAGGAGGTGGTGAGGAAGGACACCTCCACAGCTCTCCAGGCCCTCGTTCCATGTATGATGCAGTTCCTTACACACATGCCTAGTAGCTACAATTACAGTAAAGGGATCTTACTCCACATCTCCCCCTCTTCCCACAATCTGTTGACCTCATGATTTACAGTTTCTGTCCTACTGCGACGTCCCCACCCTCCAATTCCAAATCTGTTTGACTCAAGGGGGTCCGGTGACTGGGTCACTAATGTGCTTTACCTGCTACACAGTGGAGCTGCTAGACTTCTCTTCAGGACTCCCTGGCTGCTGCTGGCCATGTCCCTAGGTCTGGCCACCGTTTGCCTCAATGCATTAGGCCTGAGTTGTCCACGGGAGGTGGTCAATTTCCTGGCCAACAAACACCAACATCTTTATGATGTGGGTTACATGATACAGGAAATAGGAAAAGAGGACATGTCTGGAATGCTACTGTTAGGTCCCAGTTCCATGTGACCTACGTCCTCATCACAGAGCTCTCATGCTCAGGGGCTATTCTCAGAATAAAAATATATGAATATTGATGAACAAAGACTCATTTCGACAAAATGTTTGTCTTGCACTCATCAGGGTATTCACAAAACCAAAGACATAAAGGAACAGTATTTTAGACTGCATGAGAAAAGAATGCTGATTGGTTAGCAAGTGGACTATGATTCTTAGAGCTGTTGGCATGGAGAATGTACCAGTTGGAAGGCGACTGACAGTTAACTGCCAAGTTTTCTTTAAACTTAAACTGGGCATGCTGCCTCTGAATTCTCAATGCCCTGAGGAATTAACTAGAGAATACGTTAAAATGCAGGGCTCCATTATTTGCAGACGACCTAGTTCTTTTTTATGAACCTCTTTCTCTAAACAACCTATGCAGAGATGTAATTTCTGACCTGTGGGACTTGAATCTGGACCTTCTAGTCCAGGGTGGGAACACTATCACTGTGCCATAAGGGTGCCCTCATTATTTGCAGGCAGAAAGAGCATATACAGGTATTACACCTGTTTCAACTTGACAAAACGGATAACCAGCCAGTTTTTATTTCATACCTGTATCAATCAACAACACTGAAGGAACCACAATATGTTTCCAAGTCAGGACAGTGAGTGGCTTGGAGGGGAACTTGCAGAAGATGGTGTTCCCATGTATCTGCTGCCCTTGTCCTTCTAGATGGAAGTAGTCATCGGTTTGGAAGGTGCTGTCTCAGGATAACAGGGTGTGGGGCTGGATGAACGCAGCCCCACACCTTGGATGAACACAATGTTCACCTGCACATCTGCCAATGTGGTACACTGCATCCGCTGTACCCATTGTGGCCTCCTCTACATCGGGGAAACCAAGCGGAGGCTTGGGGACCGCTTTGCAGAACACCTGCGCTCGGTTCGCAACAAACAATTGCACCTCCCAGTCGCGCACCATTTCAACTCCCCCTCCCATTCCTCAGACGACATGTCCATCCTCAGCCCCCTGCAGTGCCACAATGATGCGACCCGAAGGCTGCAGGAACAGCAACTCATATTTAGCCTGGGAGCCCTGCAGCCCAATGGTATCGATGTGGATTTCACAAGCTTCAAAATCTCTCCTCCCCCAACCGCATCTCAAAACCAGCCCAGCTCGTCCCCGCCTCCCTAACTTGTTCTTCCTCTCACCTATCCCCTCCTCCCACCTCAAGCCGCACCCCCATCTCCTATCTACTAACCTCATCCCGCCCCCTTGACCTGTCCGTCCTCCCTGGACTGACCTATCTTCTCCCCACCCCCTCACCTACACTCACCTTTACTGGCTCCATCCCCACCTCTTTGACTTGTCTGTCTCCTCTCCACCTATCCTCTCCTCCATCCATCTTCTATCTGCCTCCCCCTCTCTCCCTATTTATTTCAGAACCCTCTTCCCCTCCCCCATTTCTGATGAAGGGTCTAGGCCCGAAACATCAAGCTTTCCTGCTCCTATGATGCTGCTTGGCCTGCTGTGTTCATCCAGCCCCACACCCTGTTATCTCGATTTCTCCAGCATCTGCAGTTCCTATTATCGCTGTCTCAGGATCTTTGGTGAATTTCTGCAGTGCGTCTTGTAGATGGTACACACTGTTGATACTGAGCATCAATGGTGGAGGGAGTGGATGCTTGTGGATGTGGTGCCAATCAAGCGGGCTGCTTTGTCCTGGATGGTGTCAAGCTTCTTGAGTGTTGTTGGACCTGCACCCATCCAGGCAAGTGGGCAGTATTCCCATCACACTCCTGACTTGTGCCTTGTCGATGATGGACAGGCTTTGGGGAATCAGGGGGTGAGTTGTTTGCTGAAGTATTCCTAGCTTCTGACCTGCTATTGTATCCACTGTGTTAATATGGCTAATGAAGTTCAGTTTCTGGCCAATAGTAATGGTCAGGCTGTGGGTAGTGAGGGATTCAGTGATGGTAATGCCATTGAACATCAGGAGCAATATTTAGATTCTCCCTTTTTCCTAATTCGTTGATGGATGTGGGCACCATTAGCTGGGCCTGCATTTCTGTTTCTTAATGGGATATCCACCCGAAGCAGTCCACACTCTCAAGCAGCAAGACTTAGACAAGTAACATTCCTGCCAAGTGAGTACAGGCAATCACCATATCTGACAGGAGGAGTGGGCTGGTGCAGTGTTAATGTCACTGGGCTAGTCATCCTGAAACTCAGAACAATGGGCAAGAGGGGGGGGCGAAGAATGGAGTTGTAGTCACAGGTAGGGCAGACCAGGTGAGGTGGGCAGATTTCCATCCATGAAGGGCTAATGGGCTTTAACAACAATGGTTACTTGGTCACATTAGACCCCTCTTCATCCCAGATTTTATTCAGTTCAGATTTCACAAGCATTCAACACCAGGTCTCCAGGGCATTGTTCTGAGTTTCAGGATGACTAGCCCAGTGACATTAACACTGTACCAGCCCACTCCTCCTGTCAGATATGGTGATTGCCTATACTCACTTGGCAGGAATGTTACTTGTCTAAGTCTTGCTGCTTGAGAGTGTGGACTGCTTCAGGTGGATATCTCAGTAACATATTTAAGAAGCCTAGTGCCTTGCCCAGGTTTCTGATGTAACACTTGCCCCCACAGGTTTGGCTGACAGTGTGGATACACTTAGGCAACTTTTTTGACTTGCAAAGTGCTCCTGGTACAAACCCGTATCTATCTCAGAGAGAACAGTAAGGCAATCAGATTGAATTTAGCCTGCAGTGAAAATGACAAGAAAAAAATTAAAATGCCAAGTTTGGCTGTTTTCTGGGTTATGATTTCTGGTCAATGATCAGAAATTGAAAACCTACTTCGACTTTTCCACCTCAGTTAACTGTAAACTCTTGATAACTGTTTTTTTTACCCCAATTACACATTTCACCATTTTATTGCCTTAATTACTTACAGTCATGTTCTACATGGCTGCTTTTCATCAAAATGCAATGTTAATATAACAATATAACATCGTTCTTATTTTATATAAATCATCTCCCTGCCGTTAACAATATATCAGCAAGATTTCTTTTTACAGCAGGCAGCCAAGTAACTCTTTGAGGACTGGTGATTCTCCCCAGCTTTTTCAGTGTGGCGTCTTTCAATTTCACTTTCCCAAATGTCTGTCCCCCCACCCCAGCATGGCCCCTCTCCCCATTCCCTCTGACAGACCCCTCTCTACTCTTTGACCTCATCCCTGCCCTGCCACCCCAGGCTATGAAAGTGTCAAACCGACACAGGAGTATCGGGCAAGGCAGTGTAGAATTAACCAGCAAGACCATTGAACTCCAAATGGTTCGTCATGGCCTCTCTGCCAACCAATCCCATTAAATAATGACCATTCTCCACTCTCTGCCTAAAGTCCCTCCTTCCCTTGGTCGGACTGTGCCACCCTGGTTGGCCATATCTGGGAAGCAAGTAGCTATTGATTATTGGATTAAAGCAAACGTCAAAATATGAAACCAGACGCAAATCCCTTTCTTAACAGTGGATTCATTCACAGAATCCAAGCATCTCACAACCTTACCTCCACCTACCACCCACCAGTGTCGCAGCAGTCCCTCCTTATATGTGCTCAAGATGCTTAATTGGTTGATAATATCTGCCTGTTTATTCTTAACCTTTGCAATACGCAGGATACATACAGGAAGGGTACAGAACCGAGAACCAGGGATCGTATTCTAAGGAAAGAGGGTAAGCCACTCAGGACTGGGATGAGAAGAAATGTCCTCACCCAGAGAGTGTGGAATTCTCTACCATAGAAAGTGGCTGAGGTCAATATATTGAATGTTTTCAAGAAGGAGTTAGATATAGTTCTTAGGGTTAAGGAGATCGAAATGTATGGGGAGAAAGTTGAAACTGAGTTGAATGATCAGCCATGATGGTATGGAACAGCAGAGCAGGTTTAATGGGCTGAATGGCCTACTCCTGTTTCTCTCTAATACAATCAGCATCACATTAACAGCCATTCCATAATATTAAGCCCTCCCAGTTGGGCTATCTACAGGATGGTATGGTGATGCAATGTACTGGTGTAGTCATCCAGAGACCCAGGCTAATCCTCTGGGTCATGTGTTCAAATCCCACTGGGGCAGCTGGTGGCATTTAAGTAAATCTGGAGTATAAAGTTAGCGTCAGGAATGGTGACCTTGCCAACTATCATTAATTATTGTGAAAACCCATCTGCTTCACTAATGTCCCTTCAGGAAAGAAAATCTGCCATGTTGACCTGGACTGGCCTCCATGTGACTCCAGTCCCACAGCAATTAACTGTTCTCTGGAAGTGGTTGAGCAAGTCACTCAGTTCAGGGACAATTAGAGAGAGGCAACAAATGTTGGCCTTGCCAGTGCAGCCCATGTCCCATGAAAATTCTGACTGTGGGGTCCATCGTGTGCTGTGCTTTCCTTGCCCAGTATCCTGACGTGCAGTGTGCCCAGGTGAGAGTGGATTGTGATTGGAGTACAAAGGTCACTGAGGCATGACTTAGCTGAGGGGCATTCCCTATAAACATATCCCGAACAGCACAAACTCCTGGCAACATAACAGGGACGGTCAGGCAGAGAAACGTGAAGCTTTGCCGCAGGATCTTCCTACCCTGGGTTCTGTGTCAACCCTGTCTGTGTAGCCCTTCAACAACTGTGAAACTTCAACATGGATTGCCACCTGCGGCTTTTTAAAAGATGCCTTCATGTTTAAAAACAAAATCATTCATGGGATAGGGTCATCTCTGGCTGAACCAGCATTTGTCGCCAAGATAAAAGGTACTGCAGATGCTGGAGAATCCGAGATAACAAGGTGTGGGGTGGATGAACACAGCAGGCCAAGCAGGAAATCTTGATGTTTCGGGCCTAGACCCTTCATCAGAAATGGGGGGGAGGGGAAGACGGTTCTGAAATAAATAGGGAGAGAGGGGGAGGCGGATGGAGGATGGATAGAGGAGAGGATAGGTGGAGAGGAGGCAGACAAGTCGAAGAGGCGGGGATGGAGCCAGTAAAGGTGAGTGTAGGTGGGGAGGTAGGGAGGAGATAGGTCATTTGTCGCCCTCTGAGTGAGCATTTCAGAGGACAGTTCATTGCTAACATATAACAAAGAACTGCAGTTGCCGGAAATCTGAACCAGTAATGCTATAGAAACTCAGCAGGCCTGACAGCGTCTGTGGAGAGAGAAGCAGAGTTAACATTTCGAGCCCAGTATGACTCTTCCTAAGAATACTTAATTGCTGTAAGTCTAGGAGTCACATGTAGGCCAGACCAGGTAAGGAAGGCAGATTTCCTTCCCTGAAGGATATTAGTGAATCAGATGGGATTTTTATTTGTGGTTGTTATTAGACTGGCTTTTAATTTCAAACTTCTTTGTTGAATTCAGATCCCATGATGAGCCAAAGTGGGACTGGAACCCACACCCCAACAGGGTGCTCATCACTTATCCTGTAACAATACACCACCCCCCCCCCTCCACTGCCCTCCTAGATAGTGCTGTAACTTCAGGCAATTACCTGCCTTTTAAACATGCTGCCTTCCCCGTTCCTGATGTTCTAGCTGCTGGTACCTGGAATGGGGCTCCCAATGCCATCAGGTTCTACACAGAGCGCATGTCCTCTCAATTGCAAAAGGAGCTTCACTGACCCCCTCACCCTGTTCTTGGAGGGGAAACCCTGGCTGTCTCCTCTCCCCCTCACAATGCCCCCAGCCCCACCTTCACCCTCACCCCTCGGGCTGCGAGCTCCTCTTTCGGTTTGTGGGAAATTCAGGCACAATCTTTTTCTCGCGGGGAAACGACTTGCATTTGAGTGGCGCCTTTCAGGATCACGGGCCACGCCACCCCACTGCATAAAGCTGGAAAAGTGCCTTTGCGATGCAATCACCATCATGGCGTAGGGAGCGCAGTGGCCAACCAGTGCACAGCAAGATCCCACAAACAGTAGTGCATTCTAGTGAGGTCCATTAAAGGGTCAGTCTTGGACAACGCACCCTCCTTCTCTTCGAAATAATGCAATGGGATCCTTTACCTAGCCTACTCCTGCACCTATTGTCTATTTATGTTCTCTTTCTGAGGGCGGCCACGTGCAGGGGTGTCCCATTGTTGCATTGTCGTTCGTCTACAAGCTGTGGCCAATCTAAGGCAGGGCGAGCCAACTTTGCTCCCACCTGAGCACAGGTTCTCGGGCCAAAAGAATAAAAGCCCGGTCCATCGCAACACCCTGCACGCCCGAAAGGTCCACTGTATTTTGTTAAGGAATGGTGAGTTCACAGCCAGGAGATGTGCTGGGTGTTGCAATGCAGCATGTGTGGCCATATCTCACATTGGTCCCTGTTCAAATAAAACCTGAACTTCTCTCACTTCCTGTCCCACTCGCTAAGTGGGTTATTTTACAGCAATAAAGGTGACCTCTCCTGAAAGGTAGTCTGTCTGAAGTCAGTTTGGCTTTCATTGTCATGGCAACCTGGCATCATTTCCTGTAGTGTTTGCTGGTTGCTTAATGCATCAATGCTTCTTGATAACAATATTTCTTTTCTGTTTTTAGTGCAACCAGAAGATAGATTGATGACTGAATTGTGGGTTAGCTGCTAACATGCAGCATGGTTGATTTATAAGTTACGCAGTGTAAGTGAAGCCAGCTAACTCGAACAAAAGGCAAATCGTAGAAACAGAACTTAAAATGGACCTTGTTTTTCAATCCCTGGGACCAATAAGGCCATTTGCATAACCATCCAGGAAACCACATTTCATTTTTTACCTTCTGTTTGGTTGTGAACATTAATTTGGCAGATTTTTTCAGAGTTAGCCATAGGTTGAGAATTCCCTTTAAGGAGGGTCTTGCTTTAATTCAGCAGTTTCGATGTGACTGTTTTCTGATCATTGTTATGTCATCCACAAAGCAGCAATATTTTCACAGAGAAAACTTGAGAGCCCGAGAGGCTCAGTCATATTCTCATATCTCTGCTCTCCTTGAGTTGGCTGGGGAGCTGCTTTGTGACACAGAATGATGCTTACAGCCTGGTTTCAGCTCCTGCACCAGCTGAGCTTCCCATGTACTCTGTCCTTCTCTGTCTCTCCCCTAGCCCAAGGTATGATGACCCTCTGGTTAAACCACTACCAGTTCCGAACTTGAAGCATTACCTCTGTTTCTCTCTTCAGACAAGTTGTGAGACCTGCTGAGTTTCTCCAGGATCATCAATTGCCCCTCTCTAATGAGAGAGCAGCCCTATTGGCTCTCTAGGACCAAGGTGTTCTTTACCTTTTATTTTCGTTAAGTAGATTTACTTTGGATTGAAAATATTCAGTTTCAAAGAATGACAACGTTGTCCAGCAGATCACAAAATGTGCGCAGGCATGGAAACTTTCTAAATGGTTCAGAGAAGTTGTGGACTAGGTCTTGTGGTCCCACAATGTTTCGAAGGAAGACTGAAAGCTCTCCACAGATATAGTGAAGTGTGTTGAAGTACATTGACAATAGTTGTGTAGACAGCAATTCTTGAGCTACAAGACAGAGTTCAAGGAGCTAGATTCCTGTGTCTTTCCAATGGCGGGTTTTATCTTTGAGAACCTACCAATGCCTTAGAGCTCAGCGTTTGCTAACTGCATTATCGGCGATCAATTATTAGTAAGTTTATCAGTTGTGCCCGTTTGATTGCTTGAATCAGTGTGTGATGGGTTTCAAACCCTGTTACAGACCTGGGCGCACAATTATGGCTGAGACTTGTACACGATCAGAAGTCACACGACACCAGGTTATAGTCCAACAGGTTTATCCAAAATCACAAGCTTTCAGAGTGCTCCAAATTTCTGTTTTCAAATAAACCTGTTGGACTCTAACCTGGTGTCGTGTGGCTTCTGACTTTGTCCATCCCAGTCCAACACTGGCACCTCCACATCACTTATACATGATACAGAGGGAGTGCCATATTGGCAAGGGCTCCGTTGTTCCGATGTGATGCCAAACTAAGGCTTGGATTGAGGTAAGAGTTCAGAGGAGAGCTGGACTTTCTCTTGACATCCAGACTGAGCTTTCAGGACCAAATACAACCAGATTCCATTTCCAGTTACTATTTGTTGCATCTTTCTGTGTGCAGAGCGAATGCTTAACCAACAACAGTGTCTAATTAATTGGCTGTAAAGTGCTTTGAGATGTCCCAAGGAAATGATAAGGAGCTGCATAAATGTTTGTTCTTTTAAACAAAAATAAAGCTACTGTATCAGGATGCAATTTGGCAACAACAATCAGACCGATTATCATAGAATCCCTACAGTGTAGAAACAGGCCATCTGGCCCAACAAGTCCACACTGACCCTCGGAGCATCCCACCCGAACCCATCCCCCTATAACCCACCTAATCTACACAACCCTGAACACTACAGGCAATTTAGCATGGCCAATCTACCTAACCTGCACATCTTTGGACTGTGGGAGGAAACCCACACAGACACGGGGAGAATGTGCAAACTCTACACAGTCGCCTCAGAGTGGAATCAAACCCGGGTCCCTGGTGCTGTGAGGCAGCAGTGCTAGCCACTGAGCCACCGTACCACCCCTTGATACGTAGCATCATGACAAAGTGCCCAAAAAGTCCCTGTCACACGCTGTGCTCTGGTCCTGAGCAAGAACAGAGTGACAGGAGTGCTGATTGGGGAAGTTATTCACCACATTTTAGGGCAGGATTATCTGGGCAGGGGAGTAAATCTTCAGACTACTGTCTCAACCACAAAGTGTGATGAAGAGTAAAAGGAGAAAATAACTTTTGAGAATGACAAGTTTTGCACCCACAGGTGTCATAGCCTCTGTGGGCACACCATGGTGTCCTTACACACTGGCTAACCTCCAACAATCACACAGACTTTAATCTCCTGTTAGGGGCCCAGCTGTTTAAGAGGATTGAGTCCCAATCTGTTGGTTTTAGGCAAATCTTCATGGCGAGAGTGAATAAAAGTGGGGCTGCATGTTGTTTTTCAGGCTGCGGGAGTCTGAAGCTGGGCAGCAGGATTAGTTACAGCTTGTGCCTTCAGCTGAGGATTGAGTTTCTCACAAACTGTCTCTCCACATTTCTGTTGGTTGAGATCTTTCTCTGCATCTTCTGTGCCTATGGGGTGATCAATTCGTCCAAGTGCTAACCATTACCCCTTTTTAGACTAGAGCACAGTTGTCTTATTCACCGTTTGAGAATCATGGCCCTTCCACTCTGCTAAGACTTGACACTCTAACAAGTCTGAGCTCCTCACACTCATGTTTGTGTTTCTCAGAGAGCTGTGTCCCTTGATTTCTGCTGGCCAATGCATTCTGCACATTAAATCGGGGATGGAAAGGGGTGATACATTCTCAGTTTTTCCGCTAGTGTGGGGCTGTGAAATGTGTGTTGAATGGGATGTGTCAGACGCATCTGACAAAGTGAGGGGAAGGGGGAGATGCGCACCAAACATTGAGATGTTTCAATCTTACCATCTGTGTATTGTTACAGTACAAACACTCCAACCCCTCTTCAAAGCCACCTTAGCTATTCCAACTGTGGTGTTTGCTGAACGGAAGAGCCATTCAGTCTGGAATAAGCCAAACAGCAGCTCTCTGACACTCCCTTGCAATGCTCTGCTCATGGACATTTGTGTTTTAATTGAGTGTTTGTGGCATTCCATTTCAGAAAGAGACTCTCACAGATCATCATTGTGATAACACTAGGCGAGTTTCTCATTCAGAAAATTCTCTTGAGTGGTTTGGGAAAAATATAACTCCCCGCAGCAAAAAAAAATGTTTAATCAATAAAGTTTATGAATTTTCCCTTGTACAAATCGTTAGACACACACACTGCCTGGAGAACAGATGGTACGTTAAAAGAAGTTTTCCTATGGAAGGCAGCTGTCTGTCAGTTGAAGAGTTTCAGCTCAGTTCTGTGCTGTGAACATGGCCATGTGCTGCCTGCAACTCCACAAATATTGAAATAGACTCTTTCCCTTGTTTTGGTTCTGCCTCAGCTGCGGCTCCGTTGGAAAGCACTGCCACCTTGGAATCAGAAGGTTGTGAGTTCAAGTCCTAGGCTGAGAGATTTCTGCATAAACATCTAGGTTGGTACTCCAGGGCAATGCCCACAGGGTGCTGCACAATCAGAGATACTGTTGGTTAGGTAGTGGGTGGCAAAGTGTGAATGTTACTGGACCAGTAATCTGGAGGGCCATGCCCTGGGGACAAGCTCAAATGCTGATGGAATTTGAATTCCCATTGAAAGCTGGTCTCTTTAATGATGATCCTTAAAGTATCATTGATTTTTATAATGTAATGCCCCTTACAGAAGGACATTTGCTGTCCTTACTTGGTTTGGCCTACATTTGACTCCATATCCTGCTCCTCGGAAATGACCAGGTCACTCAGTTGAAGGATAGTTAGGGATGAGTAATTAGTTGAAGGGTAATTAAGGATCGGCAACAAATGCTGGCCTGGTGACACACCCACTGCCCGCTAACTTAACAGGGGGTAACAATACCTTTGCTTTAAGAATTGCTACTGAGCATGTGCGGAAGGACCCACATTGTGATGATGTCAAAACAAGATGAGACGATCCTTTTCCACAGTTCCGAATGGTAAAGATTGGAAATATTCAGTCTCCTCAGTGTTTCCGACACTGTGTTTCAAGTGAGATGTTAAACCAGGTGACATTCATCTGTCCTGACAGTTAAATCCCATGGTGCCATTCTGTGTGGAGCATTCTTTCCTCTCCTGGATTCCATGTTCCTCTTTCAACGAACATTTCAAATTCTAGTTATCCTGCCTGCCCTTTCATTGCTAATTGCTGCATTATTAAGGCCATCTATTTCCACCTCTCAAACATCACCCTTGGCTCTTAGTTCATCTGCTCAAAGCCCGTTGTCAGGAATATTTTCTATTTGCAATAAGTTAGCAAAGTCATCATCCAGTTTCTTCACTCCAATCTGGTGCCCCCTTCTATTACGCTTCGTAAACTGGAGATCATCCAAAACTCCTTGGACTGTGTCCCAATTTGCAGCAAGTCCTCTTTACCCATCTCCCCCACTGGATCTTGGTTAAGCAACACTTCAATTTTAAATTCCCATCCTTGTTTTCGAATCCCTCCATGTCCTTGCTCTTCCCTA
The DNA here is from genome assembly GCA_024137785.1 of Ginglymostoma cirratum. Classification (NCBI taxonomy): domain Eukaryota; kingdom Metazoa; phylum Chordata; class Chondrichthyes; order Orectolobiformes; family Ginglymostomatidae; genus Ginglymostoma; species Ginglymostoma cirratum. The sequence continues at coordinate 4,174,196 of JAHRHZ010000004.1, forward strand.
TCTTGGTTTCCTCCCGCAGCTGTCTGAGGAATCAGCCCTCCACTAATTCTGGTCACTTGCAAATCTCCGATCTTAATTGCTTCACGGTCAGTGGCTAGGCCCTCAGCTGCTCTGAAATCCTTCCTGTGACCTCACCACCTCCATCCCCACCTTCATCCTTCAAGCCTCTGCTTAATATCTGCCTTTTGATCAAACTTTGGCTAAATGTCAGTCCTAATATCTCCTAACGTGGCTCAGTGAATAATTTCCCTTCATTATCGATGGGTTAAAATCCTGGAATCCCCTCCCTAATGGCATTGTGGAACCACCTACAGCACATGGACTACAGCGGTTCATGAAGGCAGCTCACCACCACCTTCTCAAGGGGAAGCTAGTGATGGGCAAGAAATGCTGGCTCAGACAGTGAGGCCGAATTCCCAGAGTGAAAAAAAAAATTTTTAATTTATAACCTCTGTGAATCACCTTGTGACATTTTATTAGGTTAAGGGCAATGTGTAAATGTGTTATTATTATCAAATTGCTCGATGCTGAATTCCGTGCAGCTGAATGTCGTTATATCTGAACGACAATGAGATAAATGGGCTTGTTGTAGCTGAACCAGGAGTTTGGGAAACGTTCACTCTCCACAGGATTGCCATCCTCCACTTAACTTACTTTCGTCAACTGGGTTCTGTGATAGACCTTTCATTCTGTTCACAGGATGTGGATGTTGCTGAGCATTTTATTGCCCGTCCCTAGTTGCCCCCTTGAGAAGGTGATGGTGAGCTGCCTTCTTGAACTGCTGCAGTCCACATGCTGTAGGTAGACTCACAATGCCCTGACCCAGTGACACTGAAGGAATAGTGATATATATCCGAGTCAGGATGGTGAGGGGAGGGGAACTTGAAGGTCGTTGTGTTCTCATGTACTTGCTACCCTTGTCCTAGATAGTGGGGGCTGCAGTTTTGGAAGGTGCTGTTGCAAAGGTGCTTTGCAATTTGTGGCAGTGCATTTTATAGATGGTGCACACTGCTGCTACTGAGCATTGCTGGGGGGTAGAGTGGATGTTTGTGAATGTAGTGCCAATCAAGCGGGCTGCTTTGTCCTGAATGGTGTCAAGCTTCTTGAGTGTTGTTGGAGATGCACCCATCCAGAGCAAGTGGGGAGTATTCCTTCACACTCCTGACTTGTTCTGTTTCTTGTACAATTCCCCCGAACCAGCCCCACATCCAAATGGCACACTGCTTCAAAAACACCGGCTGACTGCAAACTGCACATTGTTTGGAGGCTCAGAGTATGTCCTGGTTTGCTCCACCCACCCAGATCCCTGCCAATGCAGGAAATCTCTTGTGAACCAATGCCAGCTGTCCCTGACGGTGCCAACCAACCATGGCCAGGGTTTAAGCAGTTGGCATGAAATGCGGAGCCGGATGCCGGGGTGTAAATGGACGTTGGGGATCACCCTGTCTGGACGTATCATGTGAGTTTCAATGCACTTTAAACAGCTACAGGGCGAAGCTTGTCCCTGACCCCAAATAAACGGGAGACTGCAGCCAGCCATATTTACATCAGGAAGCTGGGTTAATTCGCTAGTTACACGTAATCGGAAACTGACATGGGAAACAGACCGTCCCTGTCCATCTCCCCAAGCCCCTCATTATTTTGTATCCTTTCATAAAATCCTTCAGACTAAAAGCAAAATACTGCAGATGCTGGATACCTGAAAGAGAAAGAGATATTGCTGGAGAAACTCAACAGGTCTGGCAGCATCTGTGGAGAGAGAAAAACGGAGTTAACATTTTGGAAAAAGAGCCATATTTGACCCAAAAAAGTTAGCTCTGTTTCTCTTTCACAAATGCTGCCAGACCTGCTTTCTCATTTTATTTCACCTCTCAGACCCCTCTATTGTATGTTCTAGTCTGTCCAACCTATGGATATCCAATTTGGCATATTGTAGTGGGCCATGAGAAGGACAGACAAACTGCAAAGTGCTTTCTGGGTGGTTTGGATTGGGGAAAAGAGCAAACACTGAGATAATCCAGGCTGTTGATAATCGTTGTTATCAAATCCCTCCATAACCTCCCCCTCTTTACCTCTGTAATCTCTACCAGCCCTTAATATGATCGTGGCTGATCACCAACTCAGTCCCCTGTTCCTGCTTTCACCCTACACCCTTTAATCCCTTTGGCCCTAAGAACTATATCTAACTCCTTCTTGAAAACATTCAATGTTTTGGTTTCACCACTTTCAGCGGCAGAGAATTCCACAGGCTCAGCACTCTCTGGGTGAAGAAATTTCCCCCTTTCTCATCCTACGTGGCCCACCCCGATTCCTTAAACTGTGACCCTCTGGTTCTGGGTTTCTCTGGTCATTGGGAAGGTCCCAGAATCTCTTGAGCTGTGGCGGGAGGCACAAAGTCATCCTTCAATATGTTCCAGGATCTTGGCCTTTCGCACTCCTCTGCCAAGCCACTGGGTGGAGGGGAAGGGGTGGGGATAGCCCCTCTTTGTTTTCTTCTTGTCCTGGTCCTAACTTCCCCCAGTCCACAGCCCCTTAAACCCTGAGACACCCCAGGGCTTTAAGCAGCCTCTCCCCTCCACTGGCTGCAGGCGAGAGCACAGTTTGGCTCTTGGTAATCGCGTGAGGAACACTGCGATGACAATCAAATAGGGAGTGGGACTATAAATAAAGCGGTTGATAGGCTGGAGTTTTATTAGTGCTGCATAGCCGTTAGTTGTGGGTCAATATGTGCTGCTAATGCAATACAGTGCGTCTGATCCCCTTGCTGTGTTTAACCTCTGAAGGACATTTTTGCAGTTTTATGAAAAAAAACCCAAGCAAACAAGGTTGCAGTATGTCAGCTTCTGTAGTCAGTGCTGCATCTGAAACAACACTGTGTGATCCAGACCCTCGCTTTGCTGCGAATTGATAAACTTCTCCCCCCACCCTGCTTCAGGAACAAAACTGACTCTTTCTGATTGAGAGACACGGAGTGCAAAAGGTGTGGGTGCTGTATACGGAGATCCACACCCCCCCCAAGTTAAGGGAGCTTCCAGCTGGTCACCACGGTCTTAGCTCCCTCCCTGCTCTCACACAGCCACAAGGAAGGTCAAGAGAAAGACAACAGGCAGCGTCTTCAAGGTCACAGGCTGGAGAGGAAAAGCAATTAAAAGTGTATTTAATCTCATAATAAAACACACCCAGCACTGTCTCAGCTCACTCTCTCACACACAGTAGAGATTCCTGTTTCTTTTCACCTCATCTTAATAAAGTGGAGTTTGTGAGGTTTTTAATCAGCTTTCCGCACACTCAGACCAATAGTTAAAAACACTTGCTCATTTCATCTTCATTGGTGCTTCCCTTTGCCCAAAATGGGTCTTCTGACCTTTCTGGCAGGAGATTAAGAGAGGGTATTGTCCCTCCCCAATTGCAGGAGCACACCATCACCATGTGACCTGCCCCCTCATCCTCTGAACAACCGCCCCCACCCCCTTACAGCTTCAGGCCTGCCTGCCCTCTGGCCTGAGAGGCTGCCCCATTGCACATTGTCCCACCTCAGAGGTTAATCAAGAGCTGGACCATCACCATGGCCAACTCTAGAAACAAAGGGTGTGCATTTATATAGTGCCTTTTCCAACTTCAAGACCTTAGGGCAGCACAGTGGCTCAGTGGTCATCAGTGCTGCCTCACAGCAACACGGACCTGAGTTCAACTTCAGCCTCAGGTGACTGTGTGGTGTTTGCACATTCTACCGGTGTCTGTGTGGGTTTCCTCTGGGTGCTGTGGTTTCGTCCCGTGGTCCAAAGATGTGCAAGTTAGGTGCATTGGCCGTGGGAAATGTGAGGTTACAGGGATTCGGTCTGGGTGGGCTGCTCTTTGCAGGGTCAGTGTGGACTTGATGGGCTGAATGTCCTGATTCCACACTGTGGGGATTCTATGATTGAAGTTGGAGCAAAGCTTTTTTCAGCCAATGAAGTGTTTATTTTTAAATGAAATCACTGTTGCCATGTAGAAACGTGGCAGCCAATTTGAGCGTAGAAAGCTCTCACAAACAGCACAGCATGGTATTGATCTGATTGTTGGTTCAATTTTGTGAGTCTAAACATTCTTAGAATGGTACTTCTCATGTAATTGTGACCAGTCCAGACAAACCATACCCAAAGTGTTCATATCAGAAATGAACAAAGTGCCCAAGTATTTGCCCAGGGGCTGTGTGGAGAGTCTCTGATGTCAAATGTGTCTAAAAAGCCAAACAGCTCAGAATAAGAAGGAAATTCGAATAAATCATTTGAATGAAGTCAGTAATCTGAGGGAGTGAATCCTAAATACTTAAAGAGAAGGACGATATGGCAAAGATACGGGGGAAAGCAAATTAACTGGACTGCTGTTTGAAAGCTTGCACGGACTTGAGGGGCTGAATGACATTCTCATAGAGCCCCTGCAGTGTGGAAGCGAGCCATTTGGCCCATCAATATTACACCGACCCTCTGAAGAGGACCCAACCCCCTAACCTATATTCCCCATGGCCAATCCACCGACACATCCCTGGACACAGGCAGTCACCCGAGGCTGGAATCAAACCCAGGTCCCTGGCGCTGTGAGACAGCAGTGCTGAGCACTGAGCCGCCATGCCACCTAACATTGTACTGTTCCACGATTTTGTGTCAGTTTTAATGAAGTCACTTACCACTGAAGCAGACAGGGAATCAAGGTTTCTCACTTGCCTTGTCCCGGGATCGTGGGGCTTTCTTGGTGCCTGCTTTTCATAAACAGGAGTCTTCGTCATAGCAGCATGCAAGGAGCCAATTAGATTGGATCAAAGTGATCAGTCATCGAGGCGAGAAGTTTTTAATTAGGTGATCAGAGCTGTTGGTGCACAGGAAAAGAAAGGCAACGTTTTGGGAATTAATGCAGATATCTTATTCAGGGTTAAGCAACACTGATACAGCATCACACAAACACAGCCTGGGTCCCCTCATTTCCACACCCCACTCGGAGATATCCCCATCGACCACACAGTCAGCAGTTAGCAGCAACACTAGGGCAGCTGCTGCCAAGGCATAATGCGGACAGACCACTGTCTGAGGTCTTTCTGCTGAAATTAAATGGGGGTCTGTTCAGCTATCAGACCCTCCCCATGCCTCAATTATATGTAAATATAATCTTACACAAGTAAGAGATGCCTTGTAGACAGCAGGAACTGCAGATGCTGGAGTCAGAGTCAATACAGTGTGGAGCTGGAGAAACACAGCAGGTCAGGCAGCATCAGAGGAGCAGGAGAGTCAATGTTTTGGGTCGGGACCCTTCATCAAGGCTGATGAAGTGTCCCGACCCGAAACTTCGACTCTCCAAGAGATGCCTTGTGTTTATTTGTTGAATAGAGTCAAACTCCAATGTTTGTTGAAAAACTGAAAGAACTGCGGATGCTGTAAATGATAAACAAAAACAGAAATTGCTGGAAAAGCTCAGCAGGTCTGGCAGCATCTGTAGAGAGAAATCAGAGTTAATGTTTCAGGTCGAGTGACCAGTTCTGAGGAAGGGTTGCTCGACCCAAAATGTTAACTCTGATTTCTCTCCACAGATGCTGCCAGACCTGCTGAGCTTTTCCAGAAAGTTCTGTTTTTGTTTCCAATGTTTGTTTGTTTTCTTCACAAAGCACAATGCAGAACCAAACTGATTTAGTGACTTCGTATGTATTTTTTTTATGTGAATAAAGTATATTTTTTGAAATAAAAAGTACCGAGAGCAGCCAGACACCTCAAACCTTACCTGCTCACTCAGATCTATCTGCATCCCATCACGTTCGAATTGACATTGTGTCTCATTCCGGGCTATATCCCACTGTTGCTGAAACACTCAGGAAGCTCAGTATTTTCCTGTACATGGTGTCCCACTCCCTACCTTGTATCTACAAAGGTGCGTGACCGGGAATCACTAACAGAGGTGTTCAAAGTCATTTGAATCGTGAATCTGAAGGATTAGAGCAGCTGGGAGTGACAGGAAGATGGTGAGGCATTGTAGGACTGCTGATGATTGGCAAGGTGTTGAGATACCTGGTGTAGATAATGAAGATGTTCAGGGAATGTCAGAGCTGAAACACCAAAACTAGGAAAGTTTATTTTTCACTGCAGAACATACAATTGAGAGCAACACAGACAACCAATTCCCGTTGTCCTGCAGAAGTAACAATGTCAAGCTAAGAGAAAGATTAGGGGCTTGATAATATGATTGTGAGAACCTATTCTCTCAAATACGTCAGGATGGGTTTGATCCTGTACTGAGGTGCCTTGTAAATCAGAAAAGAATGACTTGCATTTATGTAGCACCTTTCACAACAACTGAACATTCCAAAGCCTACGAAGCACTTTTTGAAGTGTTGTTCACTGTTGTAATGTAAACGTGACAACCACATTTCACACAGCAAGCTCCCATAAGCAGCAAAGAGATAACCTGTTATTTTGTGATGTCACTTGAGAGGCAAATATTTGTCAGGACCCTGGGCAGAATTCCTTGGATTTTCTTCGGAGGCAAAGCATGGTCTCTTTTACATCTGCCTGAGAGGACAGAGAAGGTCTCAGTTTGACTGAGCATGTGAAGGACAGTTCTGGGAACAGTGCAGCACCTCCTCTGTACAGCCTTCTGACTCAGAGGAAGAAATATGGCACCAGCTGCTTAATGTCACGCTGCTGTCAGCCTGTGTGCAGAGTCCGTAGTATCTCTACCCCAACATCGTCCAAGGTTTATTAAAGCCCCAAGAGGAATGAATTCTAAAACTGATGCGAAATCTCCAATTCTGGGTGACCCCTCCTTATACAGATACCTGCCGCTAACGTCCCCTGCTGCTTTTCTCTTGCTCTTAATAACCTGCCAGATCCCCAAAAGCAGGACTTGTTAGCCACAGGTCTATTGAACTGTCCCTTAACAATTAGTTTCAACCCAGAATGAATCTTCATGGAGTTGCTGATCAGGATGCTTAAAGGTACGGACCAAGCTAAACACAGCTCCATCGTAAATAACCTTCACCAGTATGTTCTTGATCACTTCTAAACTCATGAGCATACAGCAGGGGATCTATTGGTCTCTATTCTGCCTGTGTTCATCTATCAATGATATATGCAGTGCTGAAAAAGCACACAATCTGTTGAAGCTTTCCATCTTACACTCATCAGGACAGTTTGCAAGAATACCAATGCAAAGGAAAGCCAACATTTATACAGACTAGAAGAATGCAGAGTATGGACTGTGATGCTGATTTTCCACTTTATTGGTTTTTTGCAAATTGTCTTGATGAGTGTAAGATGGAAAGCTTCAACAAAACAAACCTTTTCTCAGTAATACTCAAGCTCTGTGCTACCAAATGATGATTAATAACATTACATACAACATGTCCTTCCCAAATGAGACTAATCTTTCTGCAAGACCACTGGTAGAGGGATGATAGGGACTTAGTGTGGTGAATGCTGTGACAGTTCATGTAAACAGTAAATTCATGCCTGAGGAACTGAGGACCATTGTCATCGACAACCTGCTCTGGGTTACCAAATCACACAACTATTTTGTCTGGTTTCTCAATGGTCAGGTCTGTGGAGATGAACTTCATTACTGTCACCTCCAGCCACTTAGAAAGAGCATCAACTACCACCAGCAGCATTTGACCCCCAAGAAGGTGGCAAAATCAATGCAGACATGTTGCCTCAGCATCTTAGGCCATTCCCAAGTATGCAATGATGACACTTTCCCTGTAACACTTTCTCTGTCACACTGTCCCCAGCAAATATTTGCCCACTTTTGTATTTAATGCATTCACACTGTGGGGCTCTGTCGGCCAGTCCTGCATTTATTGCCCGCCCTTAATTTCCCCAAGGGCAGTTGAAAACCAACCACATTGCTGTGGATCTAGAGACACATGTAGGCCAGACCAGGTAAGGATGGCAGATTTCCTTCCCTAAAGGACATTAGTGAACCAGATGGGCTTCTCCTCCTGACAATCATTGTCAAATTCTTAATCCTAGATTTTATTGAATTCATATTCCAGGTAAGAATTGAACCCAGGTCCCAAAAGCATTACCTGAGGCACTGGATTAATGTTCCAGTGATAATTATCACTAGGCCATCACCTTGTCTATCACAAAACGCCATATCTACCACTTTATTAGGAGCTTGAACCTTGCTTCAGATATAAAATTCTAGGCACAAGGAGTAAAACAAAAATCCAAATTATTAGACTGAAACTTTTCTTCTTGTAGCAATGCCCTTCAAAACTAATGCTGGAATTTGTGAAAGCTTAGCGGTTTTCTGTGTAATTTTCTTTTTGTTTGACTGCTACCCTGTTTCTTCCCTTCAGTTTTCATTACTGTATTGATAACATGAATAATGCACAGTTGGTCACTATTACAGGCCTGTCAGACCATTGAGGAGACAGACCTGGATATATGGTCCTTCTTGCTCCTGAAATAAAAGTCAGATTACCTTAGCAACCGAGTATTATCGTCTATATATTCTGTTTTTTTCAATTTCCTGCAGAATGCCTATTAAATGAGTGTTTATGAATGTATATAAATAGTCAGGAACCAGACTGCGAGTCAAAGAAAAGATTCTTGAAACCATTTCCTATGAAGGAAATCAGTAGTTAGAATTTGAAATACTGTGCGTTGTAAACATACGTGACCTTCTCTGTTACGCCCAGATGACCTCAATCTTCCTTCTAAGGCTTCTGTGAAAATACTTTAAAATTTATGTCTTCCACTTCCTCGCAAATTTTTTTTTGTTCCAGATGATTTTTCCAAATGACTGTCCTGGTGTCGGTGACCCACCAGCTTTAACGCTACGGTTGAAAAAATTACAACGCTACTGAGCCACTTGTTTATTTGGTGGTCCTCAATGTGGTGACAAAGTCAGGAATAATTCCAGATAAAATGCAAATAAATCCAAAGTAAGCCCTCACCGGAAAACTCTGATATCCCTCAAGCACGATTGTAAGATATATTGTTCCAGCTCTCTCAGTAATAGAGAAACCATATAAAACGCACTCTTTATACAGCAACTGGGGGAAAATTTCCATTAAGTTCCCATTAAGATACTTGATAATCTCAATGTAATTGGAATGCCAAACCACTGTAAATCCATAAACATATTCAGTCTTTATATAAAGAGAATGGTATATGGTGTAGCCTTTAATATGTTAATGGAACCTTTGTGAATGACCTTCCAACTTATGAACAATACTCTTAGAACATAGAACATAGAACATTACAGCGCAGTACAGGCCCTTCAGCCCTCGATGTTGCGCTGACCTGTGAAACCAATCTGAAGCTCATATAACCTACACTATTCCATTATCATCCATATGTTTATCCAACGACCATTTAAATGCCCTTAAAGTTGGCGAGTCTATAACTGCTGCAGGCAAGGCATTCCATGCCCTTACTACTCTCTGAGTAAAGAATCTACCTCTGACATCTGTCCTATATCTGTCACCCCTCAATTTAAAGCTATGTCCCCTTGTGCTAGCCGTCACCATCCGAGGAAAAAGGTTCTCACAGTCCACCCTATCCAATCCTGTGATCATCTTGTATGTCTCTATTAAGTCACCTCTTAACCGTCTTCTCTCTAACGAAAACAGCCTCAAGTCCCTCAGCCTTTCCTCATAAGAGCTTCCCTCCATACCAGGCAACATCCTGGTAAATCTCCTCTGCACCCTTTCCAATGCTTCCACATCCTTCTTATAATGCGGCGACCAGAACTGTACGCAATACTCCAAGTGCGGCCGCACGAGAGCTTTGTACAGCTGCAACATGACCTCATGGCTCCGAAACTCAATCCCTCTACCAATAAAACCTAACACACCGTACGCCTTCTTAACAACCCTACCAACCTGGGTGGCAACTTTCAGGGATCTAAGCACATGGGCACCAAGATCTCTCTGCTCATCCACACTACCAAGAACCTTACCATTAGCCCAGCACTCTGTATTCCTGTTACTCCTTCCAAAGTGAATCACCTCACACTTTTCCGCATTAAACTCCATTTGCCACCTCTCAGCCCAGCTCTGCAGCTTATCTATGTCCCTCTGTAACCTGCAATATTCTTCCTCACTACCCGCAACTCCACCAACTTTAGTGTCATCCGCAAATTTACTAACCCATCCTTCTACGCCCTCATTCAGGTCATTTATAAAAATGACAAACAGCAGTGGCCCCAAGACAGATCTTTGCGGTACACCATTAGTAACTGAACTCCAGGATGAACATTTCCCATCAACCACCACCCTCTGTCTTCTTACAGCTAGCCAATTTCTGATCCAAACCGCTAAATCACCCTCAATCCCATGCAATCATCCTTCTGCAAACTGAAACTATTCTAGCCACATGTTTATGACAAAATTTGTTTTTGATGCAAGGGCTGGTTACTTCTAGGAAATGGAACAAAGTTTTTTTTTCCCCAGGTAGCTAGTGTTAGCATTGGGTTTGGCCAGTCACATCTGTCATGGGTGTCGAGTAAAGAGTTGTATTTTGCTGAACAATGTGCCTTAAGCCAGAGGAATACCTGTTCCTGTATCAGCCTGGTACTGCCTTTCCCTTTATTCATTTGTGGGATGTGAGCATTGCCTTATTGCCTGTCACCAGCTCTCCATGAGAAGGTGGTGCTGAGCTACCTTCTTGAACCATTGCAGTCCTTGAGATGTAGGGTCACCCACAGTGCCATTAGGGAGAATTTTGACCCAGCGACAGTGAAGGAACTGATATATTTCCAACTTGGGATGGTGCGTGGCTTGGAGGGGTACTTGCGGGTGGTGGTGTTCCCATATATCTGCAGCCCAGATGGTAATGACCATGGATGTGGGAAGTGCTGGAAGAGGCTCCATGAGTTGTCACAATTCAACTTCTTACACCAGTGATCCTGGTTCTCTGTTGAAGTGAAATTACCAACTCCCCATTACAAATTCCCGAGTATGCTGGAGCCTGAGCCTCAGTAGAAGATGTCCATATCTTCATTGAAGCCAACAGGCAGAGGGACCATCCAATCTTTAGTCTGACTAAGACTCACAGGTCTTAAAATGATGCAATAGTTTTACTTTTGCCCCTCAGAAGAGAAATCTGTTGAAATTCTATTTTAAAAATTGCCTTCAACTCATTTCTTGTCACTCCTCAGATCTGGTGTTATCATCATTTCCCCTTGTGTACTTTTCCTTGGCAACACCTACATTGTCCATTGACTCTGGGGTCTCCCCATCTCACCTGTCTGTAGGAAAGTCAGCCCCTAAAGCTGGCCTTTCACCCTGCTTGACAATGTACATGATCTTCACATCTGGTGCGTATTGTGTGAGACCCTGTTGAATTGAATCTCAATTAGGTATCCTGGTAATTAGCCACAGTCTACTAAGGACTATAGGGATCTCTCTCCAATAGAGAGAGAAACCATTGGGCTTTCCTTTCATTCATTGCTAGGCCAGCCATTTATTGCCTGTCCCTTATTGCCAGAGGGGGTGAATAAGGATGGAATAGAATAGAACAGCGTTTTGTCACGTGTATTTTTGCAAAATCCATACAGTGAAATGTTTTATAAGTGGCCGTACCGCGGTGCCTAAATTAATGACTGAAGTCATAAATAAGAAGAAAAAGTAGTAAAAGCTCATCCCAGTTCAACTAACGGCTCCTGGGCTCAGGGTACACTGGAATACTGGGCCAAAACCCGCATGCAGGGCCAAGCCGAGACCTCGCCGAGGTGAGACCTCCACGCCGGGCCGTTGAAAGACCCAGAAGTCGCCTCTGAAGCCAGGATGAGACCTCCGCACCGGGACAAGACCTTCATGCCAGGTTGCTGGATTACCCAGAAGATGCTGAAGAAGACAGGAATGCCACTCGAGGCTGAGACCACCCCTCCTGGACAAGACCGCCAGACCGGGAGACCACCCCCACACCGAGAGTCAACCACATTGCAGTGGGGGAGGGGATCTGGATTCATGTGTAGGTCAGACCAGGTAAGAATGGCAGGATTTCCGTTCCACCTTAAAGATGGATTAGGTTATTTTTTACAACTGATAATGGTTACATGGTTGCCAATTTAACAGATTCAGATTTCACCATCTGCCATGGCCTGAGTGGCATTGCTTGACAAATGTGAATCAAGGTGAGGAGCTCAACCCCTGTGTACTATCACAATGAGTACGGCATAAGGTATTGCATTTCCCAATGGTTCGCATCAATTATTACACTCAGTCATATTTCCCAACAGCTGCTTTTATTTCATTCCATGATTTAAAATAAAACCCTTTGTCTCTGGCTACGAAGTAACCTTGCTGAAGTGTGTTAAATGTTTGGTTAAGTACTGATGGTTGTTTCTCGTAGTGAGTGGGCACTCACACACTTTTTGTAGTGCGGAGTTCGCAGTTGTTAATTATAGCTGGATTATTTTAGCAAAAGGATTATCGGTTTCAGAATATTTTTTGATTACTCACACGAGGAGCTCAGAATGAAATGCAAACAAAAGAAGATGGTCGGGACATTCTCCTCTTGAGGTTCACACTGGCTGCCTGTGTACTCTGGGAGTAGGGAGGATTCAGAACAGTTTTCGAAGCAAAGCCTGACTCGAGGTGTGGTTTTCTGCATCAGTATTTGGAACTGACTGACGCAATTGGGTCTTGATTTAAATGAGTTGAAATATTACACACCAGCTTGGTAATATAGGGTTAAGCTCAAGCTCAATAAAGCATTCATCACATTTTTCCAAAAAAATGCTTTCATGGGATGTGGGTGCCTCTGGGCATTTAATGCCCATCCCTAATTGCCCTGATGCCAGTTAAGATTCAACCACATTGCTGTGGGTCTGGAGCCACATGTAGGTCAGATTGGGTGAGGATGGCAGATTTCCCCCCATTGAGGCTGTTCATGAACAAGATGGCCCTTTAAGCGCAATCAGCAACAATTACATGGTCAACATTAGGCTAGATTTTATATTTAATTCCAGATATTTTCTTAAGTTCAAGTTTCACCATATGCCGTTGTGGGATTTGAAACCACCGAACAACAACCACGGTTGTGTTCGACAGTGTTTATCAACACTAGCACTGGTCACCGCCATTTGAGTATTTTAATTTGCAAGGTGCATGGGCTGTAATCGAAGTGGCTAGCTTGACTGGAGTACCACAGCGAAGGAGCCATGAAAGTGAGTGGTTCTAACAAAGGGCCTTCATTTGCTACTTTTTCTTTCCATTTTGAATTTTCCATGCTTTCGTATGAGCTGTAGCCATGACCTTCAAAGTCTTTCCCAAGAGAAACCAAAAACAGCTTGCGTTTATGTAGCACTGTAAACACAGAAAACTGTCCCACAGTGGCCCACAGAAGCCAAAAACGGTGGGAAATTGCCAGTGAGCCAGGGAAGGGGTCTTTAGGGCAGGTATTAGCTGTGGAAGGGTTGGTTGAAGAGATAGGTACAAAGGTCAAGGGGAGGCAGTGACTTATTTCTATTGTCACGTGACTAGTAATCCAAAGACCCTAATAATGTTCTGAGCATCTAAGTTCAAGTGGTGGAAATGGTGAAGCTTGAACTCAACTTCTGAAAAAAACAAATCTGGAATTAAGAGCCTAATGATGACAATGAAACCATTTCAATGGTTGGTGAAAAACCCCATCAGGTTCACCAATGTCCTTTAGGGAAGGAAATCTGGCATCCATACTCGATCTGGCCTACACATGACTCCAGACCCATAGCAACGTGGTTGACTCTTAAATGGGCACTTTACCTTATGAATAATAAATGCTGGCCTAGCCAACGATGTTTATTTCCTGTGAATTAATGAAACACAACAGGCTTTAGGAAGGAAATAGATAAGATCCCCCTCATCACATACAACCATGGAGTGAACGTTTCCAGAACTTTCTGAAGAAGGATGATACAAGGCTTGAAATTTTAACTCTGTTCCTCTCTCCACAGATGCTGCCAGACCTGCTGAGTTTCTCTGGCACTTTCTATTTGTATTCCTGCATTCCTCTGACAGCTTTGTTTTGTGCAATTTACTTGAGAGCTTAATCAAAACAAAGTCATTGTGAAGATCCAATGATAATTAATGACAGTATTTGATATCTTTTTCATAAATGTGAATCTGAGTTATACTTGTTAGTTTGTTTCGCACTGCGAAGTTTCATAGTGTGTTTTTCCTCTCTTTTCAATCTTCTGCTGACTCCCTGAATCGAAAGCGAGTGAAGTTTATGCACTGAAGACAACTCAGGCAAACTCAAGATGGCTGCCAAGAGGAAAGGAGGCCTAAAGCTGAATGCTATCTGTGCCAAGCTGAGTCGGCAGGTTGACTACAACTTTGGGGCAGAGCAGACTGAGCCAGACCACAAACCTCAAGAGAACAATAGCGCTGACGGGCTGCGTCATGGTGACCAGGAGGGGGACACCGACTCTCCCGATGGACTCCAGGACATCCAAAAGTTGGAGGAGGACAAGAAAAGGCGGGAAGCGATTGAAAAATGGGTGAACGGGGAATACACAGATGAACATGGGGAGCGCGGTGAAGAAAGGGTAATAAAGGCTGGAGATGGCGAGTACATTGCCCCTGAAGGGGTCTACATGGTGCAGCCCAAAGGTTGTAGTGATGAGGAGGACAATGATGGAGCTCAAGGCTCTCTCGACGGCAGTTACATGGATGACAGAGACTCTGAGGAAGTGGGACTGAAAGAGGAAGGCTACAATTCTTCCAGCGAGGCCAGTATAAGACAAGCCAGTATTGCCTCTTCTGGTGAGCAACACTTTCCCTCTTCCTGACAATATACTTCCAATTTTAGTTCTGGTTTGATGAGGCTTTGCTAAAACAGGACACTTAGCCTTATTGAGATAACAAGGTGTAGAGCTGGATGAACACAGCAGGCCAAGCAGCATCAGAGGAGCAGGAAGGCTGACATTTCGGGCCTAGACCCTTCTTCAGAAAAAAA
>JAHRHZ010000004.1:4194110-4267539 GCA_024137785.1 Ginglymostoma cirratum
CGGAAGGGTGTGTGCAGGTCTAGAAGCAGGGACACAGACTCAGGATAATGGATAAACCATTTAGGACTGAGGTAAGGAGGAAATTCTCCATCCAGAGAGTGGTGAAACTTCAGAATTGTCTACTTCAGAGAGTGGACTGTGGGGTTTCAGTCAGATATAGGGGAAAGGCAGGAAAGCAGAATTGAGGATAATCAGGTTAACCATGATATCTTTGAATGGCAGAACAGACTTGATGTGCTGAATGGCCTACTTTTGCTGCTGTGTCTTCTGGACTGAGATGAATAGATGAAAGACATCGACAGATAGTACAGGAGAACAGTGTTGAGGTAGCTGATCATCCATGGTCTAACTGAGACAGAGCACGCTGAAAGTCCTGAATGGTCTGCATTTGCTCCTATTTCCTGTGTTCTAACATACTCCCTTTGTGCATTGACTGATCAAAATTAGCTCCCAATCTTCTAGGTTTCAGCGAGGCATCTCACTTAACAAAAGTGCACATTGGAATTTCTGGGAGGGGCTGCATGGAACTAATGCACTGAGTAACAGAATTGCTGAATTCTTTTGAAACCTTCCCATCTTTAGCCCATTTTAAAGGAGCTGTAATTACCTGCTGTAGTACCATAAAAGCAAGGTGAGCTAAGCCCATGGTCTTGGAATTCTAAATTATTTCTTTAACCCAGAGTTAAAAAAAAACCTTTTTTTGGTTCTTCCTGTTCTAAACCAGAGCAATGTGTAATATGCTAAGAGTTCGTTTCCTTGCCCTAGAGATATGGAGAAGGGGAAATAATTGGGCAATGACCTGAGAACGAAGTGCTCCCCTTTCTTGCAACTCCACAAATTACATTCTGTATCAGGAGGGTAGTTGGTGACCTTTTGACCTGCCACCTATGAAGAGCCTGAAGTGGTCAATTACTGGTCGATAAGCCCCCAAGTCAGCACCTGCACCCATGGCAGGCGAGAGAGGTGATTCCTTTTCCAACTGGCAGAACAAAGCACCCACCTTTCAAGGGTAGGAGGGGTTTCTCCCAGTCTTGGGCAATCAGAGGCTTGAAGACTGGGGGAGCGGGGGAGCAAGGACGTGGTCTCCCAAAGTCAGTTCCCGGCCCAGCCTCTGCCCCCTCCGGGGACCTTGACACTCACTCTACAGTAACAGCATAATAGCAGTCTCTGATTGGACGGCAGCTTCTGGAGACCTGAATTGCTAGTGTTGAGTCTCTGATCTGTCAAACCCAGGCTGCCAGCCTGTATGCAGATTAGTTTCATCTGCCATTTTTATGGCCCTTTCTGAATAATGGGGAGATGGTGGTAATAGTGGCAATGTCAGTCGACTAGTAATCCAGAATTCCAGGCTAATATTTGGGGGAAATAGATTTGAATTTCACCACAGCAGATGGTGGAATTTCAACTCAAGACCATAAAAATCTAGAATTTTAAAAAATGCTACATCTAATGGTGACCACTGTCATTGGATGAACCCTGTCAGGTTCGCTCATGTTCTTTAAGGAAGGAAAGCTGCTGTCCTTACCTGGTCTGGCCTGAATGTGGCTCCAGACCATGTGGTCGATTCTTAACTGCCCTCTGGGTAATTAGAGATGGGCAATAAATTGCTGGCTCACCTCCATCCCATGAATGAATTAGTTGATAGAACAAGCATTATTTAAGAGGCAAGATGAGTGTTTGGAAACTGAATTTGGTCCCAAAGTTAGGAAGATAGGACCAGGAGGAAACTCTTCAATTAGATCACAGCTTCTCTGTGTCTACTGTGCATCTTCCTAACTTGTTTATGTCACCCTTCATACTCTTATCTGTGAAAAATCCACCAGTTTTGGAGTTCTTACCTCATCCAGAGCCTGCAGGGCTTTGTAGGTGAGATGGATCCAGACTTCTCCTTTGCATAAAAACCCTGTACTCACTTTCTACTGCTCAGTTTCTGCTGGTTACTGAGCGTCTACAGTTAATGTAGGGAAACACCTATCATTTTACATTCAGCTGGTTAAAGCAAGTGAGAGCTTTCAGAACAAGGGAAAGGTAGCTTTGTGGTTATGTTACAGGATGAGTAAACAGAGGACTAGGCAAATCGCCTGGAGATGTGAATATGAATCCCTCTGTGGTAGCTGGAAATTTAAATTCAGTTATTTAAATAATTCCAGGGTAGAAATCTAGTGTCAGTTACAGTGACCCTAAAACCGTTGGATCGTTGTGAAAACTCACCTGGATCACTAATGGCTGTTTTTTAATTATTGAATCCCAACATTGTGGAAGCAGGCCATTTGGTCCATCGAGTCCACACTGACCCTTTGAAGAGCATCCCACTCAGTCCCACCTACCCCTATAACCCTACATTTCCCATGGTTAATCCACCTAGCCTGAATGGTCTACATTTGCTCCTATTTCCTGTGTTCATCCCTGAACACTACAGGCAATTTAGTACGGCCAATCCATCTAACCTGCACATTTTTAGATTGTGGAAGGAAACTGGAGAACCCAGAGGAAACCCACACAGGCACGGGGAGAATGTGCAAACTCCATACAGATGCCCGAGGGTGGAATCAAACCCAGGTCTTTGGTGCTGTGGGCAGCAGTGCTAACCACTGAGCCACCGTGCCATCCTCTAGTGAATCTTATCATTCATTCGTGGGATGTTGGCATTGCTGGTTGGGCCTGCATTTATTCCCTATCCCTTATTGCCCCCTAATGGCTCGCTGGGGTCATTTCAGAGGGCAGCAACAAGTCAATCACATTGCTGTGGGTCTGGAGTCTCATGTTGGCCAGAATGGGTACTGTCCTTCCCTAATGGCTATGAGTGAACCTGTTGGGTTGCAATGACAATTGAGAATGGTCATTTTAAAACTACCTCTTAATTCCAGATTTTATTGGATTGAAATTTCACCATCTGTTGTGGTGGGATTTGAACACAACCCCAGAGCATTGGCCTGAAATTACTAATCTAACAGCACTACCACTAAAGGATAAGGTCAGGTAAATTTGCTATAATCCCAGAGGACAATAGGGCTCCTGTCTCGTTAGAGAGAGACGACTGGTGTTGATTCAACCTAAGGGTCACCACGCCTTGGGGAGGGGAGAAATTGAGACGGAAAGTGGCTCCAGGTGGTGCAGGAATTGAACCCACACTGTTAGCGTCACTCTACACCGCAGACTGGACAACCAGTCAGACTACACCGCAGTCTCCCCCACTTACCACTCACTCAGTCTGACATTACTCCAGACTCATAGCAAACTGCTGTTTCCCTCACAATTGAAGCAACCCAGTCAGTTTTGTAGGGTTAGGCAATAAATGCCAGTTTCACCAGTGATGCCTACCTCCTGTGAATTAATTTTAAGAAGTGCGTGTGGAGTATTGCTGTAATATCTCCTATATATATGAATTGGGCACTGAGTTCTGCATGTTTAGCAGAGCATTTAAGGCCACTTGGCCTGGCTCAACAACTGGATTTACAGTTTTTTTCCGGAGATTTTTCACCCTGACCCTCTTTTCCTCACCATCAGAGGGGATAGTGCAATACCAGCTGTGCCTTGAAGGAACATCTGAGGATGGAAGCTCTTGTATTTAATGAAAATCTAGTTCGAATGTTGATGGTGATGTGATGTTTTCAAGGCAGCAAGATAACAGTGCTTTGACTTGTCTTCTAACTGTAATATTGAGTTAGATTCAAGAGTTTTCTTGTGAATCCTCCTCTTCTGACATGGAGCTGTACTCACAGAACATGTGTCAGAAGGTTGGAGGCACACCAATTATTCTTTACATGTTAAACTGTTAGAAAACACAATGATGGACTGTGACAGCTGTCAGCTTTAATAACTCTCCTCTCCCCACCCTCCTGGTTGCTCCTTACAAGCCAAAACTCTCAGGGTTTTGAAATTCCTGGTGACAAAAATTTATGCACATCTTCCCAAAGCAGTGTCGCCAGTGGCCATACCTGGGGCAGAGTGGGGGAGGTGCTGATGAAATCAATTAACAATTAATTTAAAGAGATTCCGCATCAGTCCAAACATTGGGTGGCTCAGTGGCTCAGTGGCTAGCACTGCTGCCTCACAGCACTAAGGACTTGGGTTCGATTCCAACCTCGGGTGAACATGTGTGTGGAATTTGCATATTTTCCCCGTGTCTGTGTAAGTTTCCTCCCACAGTCCAAAGATGTGCAGGTTAGGGTGGATTGTCCCATGGTGTCCAGTGATGTGCAGGCTAGGTGGGTTAGCCATGGGAAATGCACAGTTACAGAGACTGGGTGGGAAGCTCTTTGGAAGGTTGTTGCAGACTTGATGGGCTGAATGGCCTGTTTCCACACTGTAGGGATTCTATGAAAAGAATTATGTGCTGACTTTCTCCTCTTAGTTGAACCTAGAGGCAGGAGTAGGCCTTTCAGCCCCTCATGTGTACTTCCCCCTTCTGGTTCATGGTTGATTGTCTCCCGCAATGCTATTGTCCTGTGCTAGCCCCATATTCCATGATGTCCATAGTCTCTGACATGTGCCACCTGAAGGTAGCAGTTTGTTCTGCAGTGACCAAGAGCTCTTCACTCCCAATTCTCGTTCTGCATGCTAGAGGTGGGCACGGGGTGGGGGTGGAAATTATTGGGTAAATTGAGGACAGCAGGCCCTCCCTGATCACAGTTTTACCCCATCTTTGCATGCCCTGATTTGGCACATGAGCCTGAGCAGTTTTCTCCCTCAATAGCTTGATGGTTTTGAAAGAAATAGTGTCAGCCCTGCTCTATCCCTAACAAGATCAGCACTGAGTGGGCACCTACCCAGTTACTATGGCTCAGAGATGCACTACATAGTTCATTCACCCGTCAAGAGAAAGATGCAGAATTCATTTTATAATTCCTTATCACATTTTGCTAAACAGATGAAGGGAAAACTTATTTTGTCCTGTCGAACAACATTGTAGCCCCTACAATAAGGAGCAAAAAAATGATAAACCTACCTTAAAAGTCCAATTGACAGCTCCCCAGGATGTGAGACTTAAGCTAGAAAATATAGACAGGCCTGTGGGCTGACATTTTTACAGCACCTTTTGTGACCACAGGCTACCTCAAAGCCTGTATAGCCAGGGAAGTACTTTTTGAAATGTAGTTACTACTGGCAGGTAGGAAACATAGCAACCAGTTTGCACATGGCAAGCTCCCACACACAGCAACAGGATAATGAGCAGATCATCCACCTTTTGATGTTGACTGGAGGATAAATATTGGCTAGATCTCTGAAGGGTCCTCCCTGCTCTTTATCCAACTAGAGGCACGGGATCTTTTACATCTGCCCGAGCAAGTTGCCAGGGGGCGAAATTGTAACATTTAAACAAAATGGTGTTTTTATTCGCCTTGAATATTTTTATCGACTGATTGTGAAAGTGTGAAGGGTGAAGGTGAGAAAAGGATGGTGTGACTGGGGAGGGGCCTGTGGCAGGTGGGAGCTCATGTAAAAATGCATCCAGTCAGAATTGGCCACACTAACCATCCACAAATTTACCAAGGACCCTGAAGGCCACATTTGGCACAAACACCATGGGGGTGAGATGCTTCTTAATTACTGCAGAGAGGGAAACCAGTGAGGATTGGGTCACATCCCAGTTTCCCGACTGTCCACCGAATCAGCCCAGTTAATCTCAATTTTCCGAAAACAGGCCAGTTTCCTTTTGCAGTCTGCAAGTGAAACTGTGAGAGGTAAAGAAAGTGGATCCATTCACTTCTCTGATGAGTCATTGCTGGGGTTTTAAGAACAACTTAGTAAGGAAAGCCCCCGAAATGCGTCCTCTATAAAACCGGGTGTTCAATTAAAACAAAGCGAGACACGGCACAGAGGAGATGACTTTGTACATACAGAGTCAAGCTATGAGCAGAGAGCATTTTTGAAAACTTTGTTTAATGTACTGAGAAGCCATTGACTCGAACATTTAGCGAAATTGATTTTCCTGACATTGATGAACTCCCTTTATTTAGCCCCTGTATTAATTACTTTTTACAAATTAATTTAGCAGCTGTAAAACCAGAGAGCTGTGCTGAATGTCCCTGCAATGTTTAACTCTTTGGTTTCCACCCCTTCCCCCATCCCTGCTCCCGCCCCCCAACCCCCACCCCCAGGGGAGACATCGACACTCCATGACTATGCAGCAACCACGATGAATGAATTCCTGGGGATGTTTGGCTACGATGACCAGAATGTCAGGGATGAGCTGGCCAAGAAGATCAGTTTTGACAAGTTGAACGCCACTACCTCAGAGACCTACCCAGCAGCCTCCCCGAGTGAGGACAGCTTAGCTCGGAGGGTGCGCATTTCCAAATACGAGGAATACATTCGGAAGCTCAAGGCAGGGGAGCACCTGCCCAGGCTGCTCCCGGTTCCCAAAGCTGAGGATTCGAGCTCCTGGACACTTGGAGGGAAGGATCCAGTCCCAGCTGGAAGCCAGTTCCCTGGGCAGGAAGCCCCCATTCGCCACGACACCAAGCCCACTGCCCCCACTGCCCCTTCCAGCTCCTCGGCCCAGGCACACGGCCTTCTCTCTCGCGCTTCCAAGTACGACTACTTCATTCAGAAGCTGAAGATTGGCGAGAGCATCCGGCCCCAGAATGGCAACAGCTACAAGAGGCCATCAAAGTACGACCTGGAAAATGTGAAGTATCTCCACCTCTTCAAGCCGGGTGAGGGTGACCCGGATATGGGGGGCGCCATCGCCTTCAAAACTGGAAAGGTGGGCCGCCCATCCAAGTACGACATTAAAAACATCCAGAAGCTGGCCATGGGGAAGGCTCCCACCAACCCCGGCATCACCCCCCTGTCGAGCAGCTCTTGTGCACTGGCCGCGAGCGTCGAATCTACCGCCTCGGCTGGCTTTGGCAGCACTGACCTTCTGAAGTCCAGCTTCTCCAAGGCCGACTCCATTACAACTGGAACTGTCTCGACAGTCAAGTAAGGTTTACTCTTTACCTATTCATTTCACCGAATCTGGTCGGCTTTATGGTTCTTAGGGCTGGAGCGATCACAGGGTATGGGGGAAGAAAGCAGGAACAGGGGACCGAGTTGGATGATCAGCCATGATCATATTGAATGGGTTAGCATGCTCGAGGGGCTAAATGGCCTACTCCTGCTCCTATTTTCTATGTTTCTGCGTCTCAAAGATCAAACGATCTTTCCAATCAGGCGGCATTGCATTTTGGGTTTAATCCCGTACAGGTACATCAGTTGCCATCATCTCAGTTCCTTGAGATAGGAATAGTCTGCCACATTGAGTGGCCAAGGAAAATCACAGGGGTGTATTTAAACCTCACGAGGGAGAAGGGAATCAGAGGGTGTGTGATGAGGTTGAGGTGGTGCCATAAGAATATAGGCCATTCAGCCCATCCAGTCTGTGCCACGATTCACGAAGATCATTGCAGACCCAATTGCAGAATCGATAACATCATTCCCCTCGACAGCCAATTGCTGTTAGTCAAGGGAGAGGTGGGGTGGGAGTGATAATGTCATTACACCCCGGCTAATATTCTGGGACAAAGGTTCAAATCCCACCTTGGCAAAATTTGAATGCAATAAAAATCTAGAGTGAAATTCTGGTAACCACTGTAATATGGAAAAAAGTCTGGTCCACGACAGGCATTTAGAGAAGGAAATCTGCTCCCCTTACCTGGTCTGGCCTACAATGTCACTCTTGACTGCTCTCTGGGCAATTAGGGATGGCTACTGAATGTCAACCTAGCCAACAAAGCTCACAGATTCCCATTAATGATTATAAAAAAGTATCTATCTCAGCCTTAAAAGTATCCACTGACCTGGCACCCACTGCTCTCTGTGAATGATTTTTCCAAAGACTCATGACCTTCACCCCCACCCCGACTCTCATCAAATCTAGTTAAACCTAGTTCTAGTCTTCCTCCACAAAGGGAAACATTCTCTGGGCCTCATTCAGCAGTGGGAGCAAGTTGACTGTGAGCTGTCTAGGCCTGGACATGTCTATGTTATTGAAAAATATTGAATTTCCTTTGAATTCTTGTGGGAAAATGTTCCGGGTAACCTAGAGATGGTAATTAGAGATCAGAACGGACAAGTAACTGTATTGGGCAGTCTTTTGTCCAATACTTTAGTGAAGGTGATAAACCCAATTAAGTTAAAACATCATTAAGATAATGGACAGGGGGAATGTCATGTGAGCACATCAGTGCTCACCAGCTAATGGGGCCAGTAGGATATTCAATGCTTCTGTGTGTCTCAAGTCCAGCCTGTCAGATATGACTTTACTGCAGAAAAGTGGTATAAACAGCGAGGATAGTAAATAATGGTGCACACTAATAAACTGTAGAGCATCAGTCTGTATGCGTCACTGTGAAAAATAATTCCAATCATATTGTATTCAAAATGAATGAGCCTATTATGTTGAAAATTGGTTTTCATCTCAAAGCACAGGGTCCATTTTATTTTGAGCTAGTAAAATGTTCTCTGATTACATTAATAATGATTTTAACCTTTACAGATACACTCAGGCAGGTGGCTGATCACTCTGACTGGCTAGAGGTGTCCGTGTTGTTCCGTACTTGGGTACAGCATCGGTTAACGTGTTTGTGCACCATTTCTTTTGATTGCTCCGTAGCGCAGGCGTTTGAAATAAATAGACTGACAAATGGGAATGAAATAGCACACTGTAACTTTATGGTGAACCCCAAGAGTAAATGGAAGTAGTTTGGATGAAACAGACAGCTTAAATCTGTGTGTCTGCGTGTGTCTTTGTTTTTGCACGTGTAAGTGCACATGTATGTGCACATGTGTTTGCATATGGGTCTGAGCATGTTTGTGTGTTGCATGTGTGTGTGTTTGCATACACGTGATTGGGCACATACATTTGTGTGTTTATGTGTGTGTTTGCATGTGTCTGTGTGTCTGTGTCTGTGTGTGTGTATGTGTGTGTGACAGAGAGTGTGTGCATGTGTCTTTGTGTGTGTCTGTGTCTGTGTGTATGTATATGTGTGACAGATTGTGTGCGTGTGTCTGTGTGTGTGTCTGTGTATGTGTGTATGTGCGTGTGAGAGAGAGTGTGTGCATGTGTTTTTGTGTGTGTCTGTGTGTGTGTGTATGTGTGTGAGAGAGAGTGTGTGCGTGTGTCTGTGTGTGTGTCTGTCTATGTGTGTATGTGCGTGTAAGAGAGAGTGTGTGCATGTGTCTTTGTGTGTGTCTGTGTGTGTGTGTCTGTGTGTGAGTGTGTATGTGTGTGAGAGAGAGTGTGTGCGTGTGTCTTTGTGTGTGTCTGTGTGTGTGTGTCTGTGTGTGAGTGTGTATGTGTGTGAGAGAGAGTGTGTGCGTGTGTCTTTGTGTGTGTCTGTGTGTGTGTGAGAGAGATTGAGTTGAACCATTGAGTTGCCTTTGAGCTGGAGCAGATACCTAAGGGTGATGTTCTATCACACCAAAGATCAGTATCAGGTGGCGAAAAGCAACTTACTGATAGAGATTCTCAATCTTCCACCTTCAGGCAGGATTCAGAACAAGATTCAGTCCATGAGTTACACAGTCACTTTCTCAAAAGCCCTTACACTCAAACAATATTTTACAAAAAGGGATTGCTCAGTCTGAATCAGTGGCCAGTCTCAGAACCTAGCATTACCAACTTCAGACAGAAGCCTTGTATTTATGCACAATTTATGAAATGCAGCCCCTGTTGTAAGGTGGGAAATACGGCAGCCAATTTCAGCACAGCAAGCTCCCACAAACAGCGTTATGCCAATGATCAGGCCATCTGTTTTTTTATAATGTTGATTAAGGCATAAATATTGGTCAGGGCACTAGGGAAACTTCCCTGCCTTTCTTCAAAACGGTGCCGGGCGATCTTTTACACCCAACCTTTGGTTTAATGACGCACTGAAAAGACAGCACCTCAACAGTGCGACACTCCTTCAACACTGACTCTTTGACAGTGCGGCACTCCCTCAGCACTGACCCTCCGACAGTGCGGCGCTCCCTCAGTACTGACCCTCCGACAGTGCGGCACTCCCTCAGCACTGACCCTCTGACAGTGCAGCATTCCCTCAGTACTGACCCTCTGATAGTGCGGCACTCCCTTAATACTGACCCTCCGACAGTGCGGCACTCCCTCAGCACTGACCCTCCGACAGTGCGGCACTCCCTCAGCACTGACCCTCTGACAGTGCAGCATTCCCTCAGTACTGTCAGAGGGTCAGTGCTGAGGGAATGCCGGACTGGAGCTGGAGGCGCAGGGCCTGGGGCTGTTAAATTAAAGCTGGCCAAGTTCCCCAGTTTTCACACATCACTCTGATATTTCCCCACCTGCTTTCTCTGGGGTTTAACACCTCTGTCGCTGTTGGGATGTGTTCCATTCATTTCCTTCGACAGCAGCTTCCAAACCCATGGCCACTTCCATCTAGAAGGACAGGGGCAGCAGATACATGGGAATACCTCCCCTGCAAGTTCCCCTCCAAGCCACTCACCATCCTGATTTAGAAATATTTTGCCATTCCTTCACTGTTGCTGGGGAGACTAGGACCTGAGGGCACAACCTTAGAGTAAAGGGAAGACCTTTTAGAACGGAGATAAGTCAAAACTTCTTCAGCCAGAGAGTGGTGAATCAATGGAATTCACTGCCACAGAAGGCTGTGGAGGCCAGGTCATTGAGTATATTTAAGACTGAGAGAGATAGGTTCTTGATTGTCAAGCGAATCAAGGGTTATGGGGGAGAAAGTGGGAGAATGGGGTTAAGAAACTTATCAGCCATGACTGATTGGTGGAGTACACTCAATGGGCTGAATGGCCTAATTTCTGCTCCTATGTCTTATAATTTCCTGCCTAACAGCATTGTGGGTCTACCTGCAGCACATGGACTGCAGTGGTTCAAGGAAGCAGCTCACTAACACCCTCTCATGGGGCAACCAGGGATGGGCAATAAATGCTGGGCCCGGCCAGCGATGCCCAAGTCCCAAACAAAAGTCAGTTGTGGTCCTAACGTCACCAATGGTCCTTTGCCCTGGAAAGAGCTGTGTCTTGGCCAAAGTAACCAAGAAGCCATAGCTGCCTGCTCTCTTTGGCCTCTTCTTAAGGGGTCAATAAACCTCTCTTGCCTGCATTATGCCCCTTCCCCAATAGCAGATCACCCTGAAACCACTGCACCACAACTTCCCTCAAGCAAAGTGGGATCTCTGTGGGTCACTGACACCTCCCTTCCAGGCCTTTCCATGGACACCTCCATGTCAACCAGGCCCAGTCATTAAAGTCAACACAGATTGGCCACTGCACACAATCCCCTCTGTCTGCCTGTCAGAATTAAAACACCCCTGATAGGTTTACGTCAACCAGATAACCAGGTTAGTCAGTAAAATAACAAAATCCATCAACTACCTACCCTTATATAGTGCCTATGGTGTAATGAAATGCCCCAAAGGTGTTTCTTAAGAGTGTTTTAAAACAAATGTGACATCAAATCATATAATGAGGTATTAGTTCATGGATCAGAAGCTCAGTCCAAGATGCTGGTTTGAAGGAGCCTCGTACATGGGGACAGAGATTGGAGAAAGGCAACAGAAAGCATGGACACCCCCAGTGGGGGATCGATTCAAAATGGAGATGGATAAGATGCCAGAAATGGAGCAGATTAACAAGATGGGGACGGGTGTGAGGCCTTGGAGGGATTGAAAAATAAGGAGGAAAACTTTCAAGTTAAGACAGCAGTTGCCTTGGAGCCAATGAGGACACAGGTGATGGTGTGAATCATCATAGAATCCCTACAATGTGGAAACGGGCCCGTCGGCCCAACAAGTCCACACCAAACCTCAGAGCATCCCACCCAGACCCATCCCCCTATAACCCACCTAATCTACACCTCCCTGAACACTACGGGCAATTTAGCACGGTCAATCCACCCAACCTACACATCTTTGGACTGTGGGAGGAAACCAGAGCACCCGGAGGAAACCCACGCAGAATGTGGAAACTCCTCACAGACAGTCGCCCAAGGCTGGAATCAAACCTGGGTCCCTGGCACTGTGAGGCAGCAGTGCTAACCACTGTGCCACCATGAATGTGACTTTCTGTGAGTTCAGACACTGGCAATGGAATTTTGGGTGACTGCATGTTTGTGGCGGGGCAGCAGAATGTGGCTGAGCAGCCAGGAGTGTTGGAAACATTGAGCTTACAGATAATGATGGCCTAAAGGCAGATTTCAGCAGCAGGTGGACTGAGGTGGAGTGGAATCGGGAAATGTTACTGAGAAAGAAATAGGTAATCTTCGTAATAGCCAGGGTATACGGCAGAAATGTGATCCCTGGGTCAAGCGTGATGCCGAGATTGTAAATAGTCTAATTGAATGTCAGACTGTTGCCAGGCAGAAGGATGGAGTCGGTTGCTAAAGGAATGAAGTTTGGAGTGGTGACCAAAAACAATGGCTTTGGTCTTCCCAGTATTTGGTAGGAGGAGATTTCTGTTCATCCAGAACCGAATGTTGGATAATGTAGCAACAGTGGAGGAGTCGAGAAGGGAATAATGACAGGGAATGCTGGAGAAGCTCAGTAGGAGGAGCGAGAAACAGAGTTAATGCTTTGAGACTGGTCTGACTCTTCTTTGGATCTGTAGAGTGGAGCTGGGTGTGCATGTGAATTAATTAGAGTGAATTCAGGATTGCTGGTTATTCCAGGCCCTTTGAGTGGAAATGGGCAGCAGCAGATGAGGGACTGACACCTGTCTGAGAAATGAAAAAGTCACTGCTTCCCAGAAAAGAAGGAGTGAGGGTAATTCAGTAAAGAGCCCATTTCAAACATGGCAAGAAAACACGTCTCTCTCTCTCATTAACTGAGATGTCACAGTGGTTATTTCGTTGGAATTATAGACATGACAATGTGATACTGGAGTTTACAATAGTAGAGAATCTGTCCTGGTAACTATCAGTTTGGGATCCTCCCTGTAGTTGCCAGACACTGTGTAAAGTGCTGAGTGGCATGGTCAATAAACACACTGCAGTCCCAGTGTTGGAAAGCTCTGATCCAAACTGTACTGATTGGCTCACCCTGGTTTGTGCAGCAGAGTCTCAGGCCGGGGGCAACTTGTTTGGACGATCAGGCTCCGGATCGGCAGCTTCCAAATTCACGTGGAGCCAATGAACTGTGTGTCTACCATGACATAATCCACATGGTGCATTCTATATGACACCTTCTATACAGCATTCCATATGTTACCTTCTATCTGATACATTCTAGGTGATACATTCCACATGGCAGACTCCGCATGATGCATTCCATATGACACATACTACGTAGCACATTTTATGTAGTGCATTCAATACAACATTCTATATATTGTACTCTATATGTTTCATTCTATATGATGCACTCTTTCTGACACATTTCATGTGATTAATTCTATATGAACATTCTACATGATGCACTTCTTGTGATGCATTCTATATGGCATATTCTATACAGTATACCTCCATGGGTGTTCAATCTTAATGTTTCTGATGGAGGAGATAATGCTTTGTGTCCTGTGTTTGCTGGACATCAGACAGTCTGTGTATTCCTCTGAGGGTTGTTCATCACTGAGGAGACTGGGCAGCGATCATAGAGGGTCTGTCGGGATTTCAGTGACAGCTGAAATAATCTCTTAAACGGTATTTTAACTTTCCTGTCGTTTGATGTCTTAACGAGGTCCTTCAGACTGAAAAGGTGTCATATGCTTACTGACTTCCAGCTTACAGTCAAAACATGAGTTGTTAACTTTGTTTTAAATCTCTCACACAGCCGCCTTTCCAAAGCTGAACCTTCGCTGGATGACTCTGCGGGGTATGTATTTTGTGATCCTTACTGATCTTACCCATAAACTCTGCAGCTTTAACCATGATCAGTTCCTCAGCTTCTGCTGCTGCCCATGATCTTCTCGAGCACTGCTCCATTACTGTAATTGCAATTTATGATTGCAGCCATACAGCTACGAAAAATTATAGTAATGACTATAACTCCTCCAGCATTGACCGTCAATTCCAGCTCATAGACTTTGCCAGTGTATTTATTTTGCTCACATTTCCAGCAATGTTGAAAGCCTTTAACCCAAAAGACAGGAATTTTCAGGCTTATGTTTGAGAGCTTCAGCAAACCACGATGTCAGTGAGCTGTTCGTTCAGTTTATACACTGCATATCCCAGGATGTGAACAAGGTTCATTTTTGTTCATATTTGCTCACATATTGAAATAAATGTATTGGCTTATGATTTTAAGGAGACACTACGTTTTCAAATATACTTTCTCTTTCAATTTAAGATAGTTATTGATGAAAACAATTAATGGTGTTTGCTTTATTGTCTTCAAATTTTCCTCTTCCGAGTTCAAAACAAAATAGGGCAGGCAGTTCGGTGCAAACTGGCCCTCAATACAAGAACAAGCAACAATTTCTTTGACCTAATCTTCGCTGAGAAGATTAAAGACATCGTCTTTAGTCCACACCACAAGTTTCAGCCCCTCGGGACTCAGTCCATTTCTCTCTGTGACCCCGGCTGACCTTTCTACAACATACTTGTGCCTTCATCACGACTGTCCATTCCCTGCTCCGTGACAGTGCCCGACTTCCCCTCATGACCTCAGCTGATCCACTGCTGAAACCCTCACCTGTGCCTTTGTTGTCTCTGGACCTGACAGTTCCTGCCCCAAACTCAGGATCGATCAGAACGTGCTGGGGACCTCACCATTTGCACCAAGGCCCCTTCAATGATTACTAATGCCCTCACAGACCCACACTGGCTCCCAGGGAAATAATCCCTCAATTTTAAATTCTCATCCTAGTTCCCAAATCTTTCCTCCAGCTAAACATTATGGAGTAATGATGATGCAGTGCTCATGCCGTTGGCCTAGTAATCCAGAGGCCCAGGCTAATGGTTCAGAGACACGGGTTCAGATCACACCAGGGCACATGAGGGAATCTCAACAAAATGAATCAATCTGGAAATAAAAGCTTCTCTGAATGATTGAGGTCATGAATTGATTGTTGCAAAAACCCATCTGGTTCATTAATGCACTTCAGGGAAGGATACCTGGTCTGGCCTCCATGTGACTCCAGACCTGCAGCAGAGAACAGAGAACATAGAACATTACAGCGCAGTACAGGCCCTTCAGCCCTCAATGTTGCGCCGACCTGTGAAACCAATCTGAAGCCCATATAACCTACACTATTCCATTATCATCCATATGTTTATCCAATGACCATTTAAATGCCCTTAAAGTTGGCGAGTCTACTACTGTTTCAGGCAGGGCATTCCACGCCCTGACTACTCTCTGAGTAAAGAATCTACCCCTGACATCTGTCCTGTATCTATCACCCCTCAATTTAAAGCTATGTCCCCTCGTGCTAGCCATCACCATCTGAGGAAAAAGGCTCTCACTGTCCACCCTATCTAATCCTCTGATCATCTTGTATGTCACCTCTTAACCTTCTTCTCTCTAATGAAAACAGCTTGAAGTCCCCCAGCGTTTCCTCGTAAGACCTTCCCTCCATACCAGGCAACATCCTGGTAAATCTCCTCTGCACCCTTTCCAATGCTTCCACATCCTTCCTTTAATGCGGCGACCAGAACTGTACGCAATACTCCAAGTGCAGCCGCACCAGAGTTTTGTACAGCTGCAACATGACCTCATGGCTCCGAGACTCAATCCCTCTATCAATAAAACCTAACACACCATACGCCTTCTTAACAACCCTATCAACCTGGGTGGCAACTTTCAGGGATCTATGCACATGGACACCGAGATGTCTCTGCTCGTCCACACTACCAGGAATCTTACCATTAGCCCAGTACTCTGTATTCCTGTTACTCCTTCCAAAGTGAATCACCTCACACTTTTCCGCATTAAACTCCATTTGCCACCTCTCAGCCCAGCTCTGCAGCTTATCTATGTCCCTCTGTAACCTGCAATATTCTTCCTCACTACCCGCAACTCCACCAACTTTAGTGTCATCTGCAAATTTACTAACCCATCCTTCTACACCCTCATCCAGGTCATTTATAAAAATGACAAACAGCAGTGGCCCTAAAACAGATCCTTGCGGTACACCACTAATAACTGAACTCCAGGATGAACATTTCCCATCAACCACCACCCTCTGTCTTCTTACAGCTAGCCAATTTCTGATCCAAACCACTAAATCACCCTCAATCCCATGCCTCCGTATTTCCTGCAATAGCCTACCGTGGGGAACCTTATCAAACGCTTTACTGAAATCCATCTCCACCACATCAACCGCTTTACCCTCATCCACCAGTTTGGTCACCTTCTCAAAGAACTCAATAAGATTTGTGAGGCATGACCTACCCTTCACAAAACCGTGTTGACTATCCCTAATCAAATTATTCCTTTCTAGATGATTATAAGTCCTATCTCTTATAATCCTTTCCAATACTTTACCCACAACCGAAGTAAGGCTCACTCGTCTATAATTACCAGGGTTGTCTCTACTCCCCTTCTTGAACAAGGGGACAACATTTGCTATCCTCCAGTCTTCTGGCACTATTCCTGTAGACAATGATGACATAAAGATCAAAGCCAAAGGCTCTGCAATCTCTTCCCTAGCTTCCCAGAGAATTCTAGGAAAGATCCCATCCGGCCCAGGGGACTTACCTATTGTCACACTTTCCAGAATTGCTAACACCTCCTCCTTATGAACCTCAATCCCGTCTAGTCTAATAGCCTGTATCTCAGTATTCTCCTCGACAACATTGTCTTTTTCCTTTGTGAATACTGACGAAAAATATTCATTTAGCGCCTCTCCTATCTCTTCGGACTCCACGCACAATTTCCCACTACTGTCCTTGACTGGTCCTAATCTTACTCTAGTCATTCTTTTATTCCTGACATACCTATAGAAAGCTTTAGGGTTTTTCTTGATCCTACCTGCCAAAGACTTCTCATGTCCCCTCCTGGCTCTTCTTAGCTCTCTCTTTAGGTCCTTCCTGGCTAACTTGTAACTCTCAAGTGCCGTAACTGAGCCTTCATGCCTCATCTTTACATAAGCCTCCTTCTTTCTCTTGACAAGAGATTCAACTTCTTTGGTAAACCACGGTTCCCTCGCTCGACCACTTCCTCCCTGCCTGACAGGTACATACTCATCAAGGACACGCAGTAGCTGTTCCTTGAACAAGCTCCACATTCCAATTGTGCCCAGCCCCTGCAATTTCCTTCCCCATCATATGCATCCCAAGTCTTGCCTAATCGCCTCATAATTGCCTTTCCCCCAGCTATAACTCTTGCCCTGCAGTAGATACCTATCCCTTTCCATCGCTAAAGTAAACGTGACCAAATTGTGGTCACTCTCACCAAAGTGCTCACCTACCTCCAAATCTAACACCTGGCCTGGTTCATTACCCAGTACCAAATTCAATGTGGCCTCGCCTCTTGTCGGCCTATCTACATACTATGTCAGGAAACCCTCCTGCGCACATTGGACAAAAACTGACCCATCTAAATTACTCGAACTATAGCGTTTCCAGTCAATATTTGGAAAGTTAAAGTCCCCCATAATAACTACCCTGTTACTTTCACTCCTATCCAGAATCATCTTTGCAATCCTTTCCTCTACATCTCTGGAACTTTTCGGAGGCCTATAGAAAACTCCCAACAGGGTGACCTCTCCTTTCCTGTTTCTAACCTCAGCCCGTACTACCTCAGTAGACGAGTCCTCATCAAACATCCTTTCTGCCACCGTAATACTGTTTCTGTTTTGTTCGCCCTTGATTTGCTGTCTGTCTTAAAACATCTTCCTGATGAAAATGTGAACGTATTCACTGCCATCCCCCACACCAACTCAGAAATCCACAAAATTTCTACAGGGTAGATATAGGAAGGATGTGTTTCCCCCTGTCGGAAGGGTGTGTGCAGGTCTAGAAGCAGGGACACAGACTCAGGATATAACCCATTTAGGACTGAGGTAAGGAGGAAATTCTCCATCCAGAGAGTGGTGAAACTTCAGAATTGTCTACTTCAGAGAGTGGACTGTGGGGTTTCAGTCAGATATAGGGGAAAGGCAGGAAAGCGGAATTGAGGATAATAAGGTTAACCATGATATCTTTGAATGGCAGAACAGACTCGATGGGCTAAGTGGCCTACTTCTGCTGCTGTGTCTAAAATGTGATTGACTATTAACTGTCCTCTGAAATGGGCACTCAGTTCAAGGCAAATTAGGGATGACCAACAATATTGACATCCCATGAAAGAAAAAAACACATCTCTTTGATAATCTCCAAAGTCCTACAACTCTGGTCCCTCACCTTCCCAGATTTTATTCACTATGCCAGTGGCAGCAGTGCCCTCAGGTGCCAAGGACCCAAGCTCTGGAATTCCTTCCCCAATCCTCTGTCCCTCTCTCTCCATCTTTTGGCTGCTCCATAAAAAACTCTTTATGCTTTGATTGTGTGCCCTGATATCCGCTAACAAGACACAGTGTCAAATGTTGACTGATGACACTCTTGTGGAGCCCTTTGGAATATTTCACCACAATTACTATTGTCATTGCTGCCACAAAATTGGAATAATGCAGACTTTGACATTCAGCATTTACCTCCAGAACAAATTCATAATCTTCACCATTCCATCAGAACTAGGGAAAAGTATGCCAAAGGCTTGATTTGGAAGGATTATGGGATCGGCAGGAATCACAAGTGCCCAGGCTTCGCTCTCTGAACTGGTGATCCTCAGTTGGAAATCCAGACCAGATGATTCAGATGGATCTGGATGTGAGATAGGAATTTGGACAATTCTGCCATTCCTGAATCTCATCCAGTGAATCAATTTAGTGTCCTCGGCCCAAACATCTTCAGCTGCTTCATCAATGACCTTCCCTCCATTATAAGGTCAGAATGGGGGATGTTTTTCAATGATTGCACAATGTTCAGCATCATTTGCAACTGCTCAGATATTGAAGCAGTCTGTGTTCAAACGCAACAAGATCTGGACAATATCCAGGCTTGGGCTGACAAGTGGCAAGTAACATTTCACGTCAGTCCAGTGCCAGGCAATGACCATCTCTGATAAGAGAGAATCTAAGCACTGCCTCTTGACATTCAATGGTGTTACCATCACTGAATGCCCCACGTTCAACATCCTGGGGGTTATCATTGACCAGAAACTCAACTAGACTCACCACATAAACACAGCGGCTACAAAAGCAGTTCGGAGGCTAGGAATACTGTGGTGAGTAACTCACCTCCTAACTCCCCAAAGCCTGTCCACCATCTAAAAGGCACAGGTCAGTAGTGTGATGGAATGCTCCCCACTTGCCTGGATGGGTGCAGCCCTAACAACACTTGAGAAGCTTGACACCATCCAGGACAAAGCAGCCCGCTTGATTGGCACCACATCCACAAGCATCCACTCCCTCCACCACTGACTCTCAGTCACAGCAGTGTGTACTATCTACAAGATGCACTGCAGAAATTCACCAAGGTTCCTCAGAAAACATGTTCCAAACCCACAGCCACTTCCATCTAGAAGGACAAGGGCAGCAGATACATAGGAACACCATCACCTGCAGGTTCCCCTCCAAGACACTCACCATCCTGACTTGGAAATATATCACTGTTCCTTCACTGTTGCTGGGTCAAAATTGTGGAATTCCCTCCCTAATGACACTGTGGGTCTACCGACAGCACATGGACTGCAGCAGTTCAAGAAGGCAGCTCAGCCCCACCTTCTCAAGGGGCAGCTAGGGACAGGGCAATAAATGCTGGCCTAGCCAGTAACGCCCATATCCCACGACTGAATACAAATTAAATTCTTGTGTGTGCTTGCCTCAGACCATCCATAATGTGGAGATGCCAGTGTTGGACTGGGGTGGACAAAGTCAGAAGTCACACGACATCTGGTTATAGACCAACATGCCTGTTTGAAGTCACAAGCTTTCATAGCATAGTCCCTTCATCAGGTTCATGTGATGAAGGAGCAGTGCTCCAAAAGCTTGTGACTTCAAACAGGCGTGTTGGACTATAACCTGGTGTCGTGTGACTTCTGACTCATGCAATCCAGTTTGATCTTTATCCTGGGTCACATGCTGGTCCTCATCATCAAGGTTAAGAATGACACTTGGAGCCAAGTGCCAATGAGTTAACAATGAACGATGGAACAAGGACCCAACCAGCTGCTTCCGGTGAAAACCAAACACCAGAAGAGCAATTTGATTGCAGAGGTCACTCCCCTGAGTCTTCTGTCAAAGTTCATGGACCATTTTGGTCCACCTAACCAAGGAATAGCAGCTGACCAGGGAAAAGACAGGAATGGCAAAATATCTCAAAGTGTATTTGTAGAAGGTTTAACTCTGTTCATTACTTTTCTCTGCAGGAGGCTGCCCAGTTCGAATGTATCTGCAGTAAACCGGTAAGAGTAAGATTGTGCCTTGCTGATTCAGAGGGTGTGTGCTGTTGGGGGTTTAGGGGAGCTGTTGGACAGTGGGAGAGAGCTAAGTACGAAGGCATTGACCCCCCCTCCTAATTCAGGGGGGTGGGGCTGAACTTCTTTCGGGTGTCTGAGCAACAGATCGTTTCCGAGGGTTGGGATTGTGCTAAACCGGGTGGATTTTGCCATTCTATTCATGAGCTGGAGAAGCTCACATTAAAGGAAAGAAAGGATTTGCATTTCTGTAGGGTCTTGCTCATCCTCAGGGTGTCATGAGGCATTTTGCAGCCAACTGAGTACTTCCAAGAGCTGGTCCTTTGCTTTGGAGATAAATTCAGCTACTAATTGGTACTCAACAAGATCGGGCCATAAACCCATAAAATACAGGAGCAGAATTACACCATTCAGCCCATTGAGTCTGCTCTGCCTTTCGATCATGGCTGATATGTTTCTGAATCCCATTCTCGTGCCCTCTTCCTGTAACCCTTGATGCCCTTACTAATCAAGAACCTATCTGTCTCTGTCTTAAACAGACTCAATGATTTGGCCTCCACAGAATAACCAACCTTTTGCTGAAGAAATTCCTCCTCATCTCAGTTCCAAAGAGTAATCCCTTCACTCTGAGGCTGTGCCCTTGGGTCCTTGTCTCTCTTGCTAGTGGAAACATCTTCTCCATGTCCACTCTGTCCTGGCCTCAGTATTCTGTAAGCAGATTGCAAAATCAAGACCCAGGTACCTGAGTAGGAATGAGTCAAATTCCATTCCAGTGCGTGGTCTTGACATTACAGTGTTGTGGCCCCTCAAACAGGGAACTGGAGGATAGGTGGGGACTGATCCCTGGCCTTCCCCTGAATATTTCAGGCATGGCACCAGGCCTGACTCACTCCTCCCTGAGCACTTTGGCCAACCAGAGACGATAGTCAGTTCTAGCCTACCTGCCTTGTAATGATAGAA
Source organism: Ginglymostoma cirratum (assembly GCA_024137785.1). Taxonomy (NCBI): domain Eukaryota; kingdom Metazoa; phylum Chordata; class Chondrichthyes; order Orectolobiformes; family Ginglymostomatidae; genus Ginglymostoma; species Ginglymostoma cirratum. The sequence continues at coordinate 4,215,434 of JAHRHZ010000004.1, forward strand.
ACTCATCACTCTATGTCCCAGGACGGTTAGGGGTCAGGAGGTGACAGGGCAGAGGTTCAGGGATCAGTGGGGTACAGAATTGTAATGGACTAAAAGAAGAGAATTTTTAAAAACCGAAAGAACTGCAGATGCTGTAAATCAGAAACAGAAATAGAAATTGCTGAATAAGCCCATCAGGTCTGGCAGCATCTGTGGAGAGGAATCAGAGTTAATGTTTCGAAACATTAACTCTGGTTTCTCTCCACAGATGCTGCCAGACCTACTGAGCTTGTTCAGCAATTTCTGTTTTTGTAAGGAAGAGAATTCCTTTTTGACTTTTCGTGTTCGCAGAGAAAAAAAAATCCTCATCTCTGTCTTAAACAGGTGCCCCCTTAACTTTAAATTATGATCCTTATTTCTAGATACTCTCACAAGGGGAAACATCCTTTGCACATCCACCCAGTCAAGCGCCCTCGGGATCTTACAAGTTTCAAGATATAAACTGTGAAATTAATGTTTTAATTTCAGCTTTCTGAGGGCCATGATAAACTTGTCCCTACTGAACCTCAAACCAAGTCACTTCAAAACATTCAAATAAAATAAAAGAACTGTTGAACAAAAACTCAAGTTGCTGGAATAGCTCAGCAGGTCTGGCAGTGTCTGTGGGGAGAAAGCAGAGTTAATGATATCAGTCCAGTGACTGTGTTCTGAAGCATTCTGGAACAAAACGTTGGCTCTGTTTCTGTCTCCACAGCTGCTACCAGACCTGCTGAGTTTCTCCACCACTTTCTGTTTCTGTTACACTTTAAAACATTGTCATTGAAATAGCTGCATCACCACAGGAAGCAGAATTGAGATATATCGACATCAGAATGTAGAAAATCAATGTATGAATCAGATTTCAATGATGTCCTGTGCCAAAATTGGGATATTGTCCTGCAGTTTCACATTTGTGAGATAAAATATCATTTACACACCTGGAATGCCACACATCGATTTATTCTTCACACTGACTCATCCATTCAATTTTCTCCCTGAAGCAATTCCAGATATTTCACACACTCACCATCCGTGTGTAAGGGAGTCATTCCAAGATTTATGGACTGTCGTTGGATGATAATGAGACCTAATAAAGGGATGCACCCAAATATACTAAGAGAGCCATCAATTCATCTTGAAGCCACATTATGTTGAATTCACCTTTAGCTCCCAGTCATTCAATCTGTAAATGGTTCTAATTGTAGATGAAGAGAGAAATTGAAGGGTTAAAATCTGTCAAGCATTGTTCTCATAATCATTCTACTTTAAATCTATAATGGAGGTGAAGTTTCAATACTTAGACATTTAAACATCCAGAAACTGTCTCAGACAGAAAGACAGACCATGAAATGAGCATTGACTCTCAGAGTCATCCTGTCGGTTTATATTTTTTGTTCAAATGTGAAACTTATTGAAATCAAACCTTCCTTTTCCTTTACTTAAAAAAACATAGGAACGGACTGTCATCAGAGAAGCCGGGTGCCATTACTGATGATGCGAATATTTACCAGAAGTACATTGCCAGGTATGCAAATTTTATATTAAATAAAAATATGTTTTCTTTTGAAGCAAACACAGCCGAGCTTTTATTGTTGACTGTTGGCTGCATTTCAAAGTCATTTAGTAATTTGCAAAACATACCACTTGGCATATTTTGAGTGGAGGCTTTCACAGAATGGCAGACTAGTTGATACATAATATTCAAGACATTGTCCCTTTAACTGCTGAGTGCAACTAAACATAGTGTCTTGGGAAAACGGTGCCGTCAGTGGAGGCTGGTGCACAGCACAGACTAGTCCTCAAGCCTCCTCATCTCAAGTATGCGTTGTTGTAAGGACTGTGAGTCAGAGATAGATACTGCACATGAACCCAGTGGCACACAGAACATTGAGCTCCCTCTGATGCTGAGGAGAAACCTTTTTCACCCGAGGGCGGTGGAAATCTGGGATGGGGATTGAGGTGGGAAACCTCCCAACCTTTAAAATGTACTCGGATGAACATTTGAAATGTAACAATTCAAAGCAATGGGCCTGGTGCAGGAAAGCAGGACTAGTGCAGGTTCGATATGTTTTTGCTGGCATGGACCCAATGGGCTAAAGGACCCCTTCTGTACTGCATGGTTCTATGATTGAACTGAGGAGAAGATAAATAATTCTAACAATCAATTACATGCCAAATATTTGAATTGGAAGGCTTTGGTAATCGTTGGTGTTTGTATGCCAATTGCTCCCCAAACTAGCCATCTCTGCTGCACCAATAGGAGCCCAGCTCAAGTGGTTTTCAGATGAAAACTGCCGCGGTCTAAACCTGAACAAATTCAACATTGTTGAGCGATGTCTCCTGTACTTCAAACGTAGGGACACATAAAAGATCATTCTAACTCCTGCAGAATAGGATGAAACAAGCAACATCAATTCTCCATTGTCCCCTATAGTGATTGGAACACGGGACAGGTGAATCTCATTGACTACGAGATCCTTGATTGGGGTGGTTAACCGGGGCAGATCAGGGAGTCCTGTCTGGCCAATATTAACAGGGGATTCAGAAGGTCCACTTAGTCTAGGGAGTGGCTTTGTGACGGTTGGTCAGAGTCCATGTAAATAAAGGGTGACTTGGTGACGAGATCCTGGTCTCTGTGCAGTTATTTCACCACCTCTCCCAATTTTTTTTTAGTTTCTCTATTGCTGTGAGCTGACAGCATTCCTGCGGAGTGTCATGTGACCATTCTTCCATTTCCTCTTCTGTGAAGACAGAGGGTCACGAGTCAGTGAAACTTTCTTCTTCAAAGACAGTGCGAGCAGAGCCTTTGAGTATTTTTAAGGTGGAGGTGGATCGAGTGTTGATGTACAAGGGAGTGAAATATTGGAAGGAGTAATCAGATCTGCTTTGATCGTTGTAGGTGGCAGAGCAGGCTCAAGATGCCAAGTGGCTGTTCCTGCTCCTAACTCAAGTGTATTGTATGCACTTCCTCCTTGTGTCTGCTGGTTCCAGACCCCAGAGGAGCACATAGCTTGAAAATGAGCCCCATTTACATTTCACGGCAATTAATCATTTCACATTCTGCCTAAAGTGAACACATCCACTCATTACAGCCTACTTGGCTCCAGATGAAACTTTCATCATGTCCCAGGATCTTGCAGGTATTTGTTGGATTGAGTCCATGTCAGTGAAGACCAACCTGTTCTTTATCTCAGTTTGGAATCAGGGGAACAACAACATCTAAAATTATTTCCTTTTCTGTCCAATCATCCCTGCTCTGCTACAGTCATTATTGCTCCATTGATTATGAATCAAAACTTTAAGTTGGCTTCATTGGCCATCCTAGAACTTGTATGGACTGGATGGGTTTAATGGTCTCATTCCTCCTTGGAATCTGTCTATGACTAGAGTTTATTTGAATCAAACCACTGGGACTGCCATACACAGAGGTGGGCTGATAGAAATACTGATATGATGAGAGACTGAGCAGGTTGGGCCTGTGCCCATTGGCATTTAGAAGAATGAGAGGTGATCTTACTGAAGCAAATGAGATCATGGGAGGACTTGAACAGGGTGGATGCTGAAAGAATGTTTCCCCTCATTGAGGAGCCTGGAATTACAGTCACAGAGAGTCATAGAGTTACGCAACATGGAAACAGACCCTACAGACCAATCAGTATCCCAACTTAATCTAGTCCCATTTGCCAGCATTTGGCCTATATCCCTCCAATCCTTTCCTTTCATAAACTTATCCAAATTTCTTTTAAACATCTTTACCGTACCTGCATCCATCACTTTCTCTGGCAATACATTCCACACACTAACCATTCCCTGTATAAAAAGTTGCCCTCCATGTCCTTTTTAAAATCTTTCTCCTCTCACCTTAAAAATATGCCACCTAGTTTTGAACTCCCCCAACTTATGGAAAAGACCCTCATCATTCACCTTATCTATGCCCCTTATGATTTTATAAACCCCAATAAGATCACCCCTCAACCTCCTACACTCCAGTGAAAAATGTCCCAGTCTTTCCAGCCTATTTTTATATTCAAACCCTGCAATCCTGGCAACATGTGGGTAAACGAGATAACAAGCATGGGGCTGGATGAACACAGCAATTCTCCAGCATCTGCAGTACCTTTTATCTCTGAAACATGTGGGTAAATCTTTCCTGGACCCTCTCCAGCTTAATAATATCCTTCTTGTAACAGGGTGACCAGAATTGCACACGTTATTCTAGAAGAGGCTTCACCAATGTCCTGTACAACCTCAACATGATGTCCCAACTCCTATACTCAAAGGTCTGAACAATGAAGGCAGGCGAGCTAAATGCCTTCTTTACCACCCTGTCTACCCTGTGATGTGAATTTCGAAGAATTATGTACCTAAACCCTGTCTGTTCTACAACGCCACCCAGGGCCCTACCATTAATGGTATAAATCATGCCCTTGTTTGTTTTACCAAGATGCAATATCTCACATCTATCCAAGTTAAAACTCTATCCGCCACTCCTCAGCCCATTGACCCCAATTGATCAAGGTCTCTTTGTAATCTTAGATAACCTGCTTCACTGTCCACTATACCACCAATTAGGGGACACAGTTTAAAAGTAACTAGTCTCCTAATTATGACTGAGATGGGGAAAATATTGTCCTCTCAGAGGTTTGTTAGTCTTTTGCAGTTCCTTCACCAGTGGGCAGTAAAGGTAGGGTCACTGAATATATTCAAGATTGAGTTAAGTTTCTTGTCAAGAGTTTTGAGAGGGGCAGACAAGAAGGTGGAGTTGAGGCTACAATCAGGTCAATCATGACCCTATAGAATGGTGCAGCAGGCTTGATGGGCTGAATGGCCCACTCTTGTTCCTAATTCTTGAGGTCTTGTGGGAAGAGAGGGGTGCCATGCTAACCCTCAACCTGTACTGTCCTCAGCAGTTTAAAGCAATCAAAAGACTTGGTTTTACAATTGAAGTTATTGTGTCTGGATGAGCATTAATGGCATGATGAGAGCTGTTGCTTATGGTGGCTCACTGGTTCTTTTCGGTCACTTTCCATTGATATTGCTATAAGAAATGTGAACTACCAGAACAGGATTTTAGTTCTGTTAGGATAAGATGCCACTGTTAAAGTCAGAATATCAATATTTAGTCCTGCTATGACACTTGAACAAAACTAGAATCCAGAAAAAGGCGAAGAGTTGAGATGGTGACTAAGTGATAGTGTCACTGATGGAGTCAGCCACAGGTGCAGTCCTGAGGTGGGCAGTGGCTCAAATCCCACCCCAACAGTTGGTGGAATTTAAATTATTATTCATGAAGCTTGTTGCTGAAAGAACATTTGCTTCACTCATGTTCTTCAGGGAAGGAAGTCAGCTGACTCTACCTGGTCTGGCCTACATGTGACTTCACACCCAGAACCATGTGGTTGACTCCTAACTGCCCTCTGAAATGGTTCAGCCACTCAGGGCTCCAGTTCCTATGTTCTAAGATTATACCAATCGTTGATCTGAAAACCACCTCCCTGACCTGTCCTTATATCCCTTACTTCCCCTGGTGTCTGAGTGTAACAAAAGGGTGGCAATTACTTTTATTACCAACTCTTTCCTTTACAACAGAGGAAGGACAGAAAAGGGTGTTTCTCTGGATGGCCAAGTGACACATCACATTCCCAATCAGTTCAGTCTGTTGTATTTATTTCAGGGTTAGGACCTTGTGGAGAAAGGAGTGCATTCTTGACGCAAGTTTAGCTCAATATTTGCAGCAAATAGAAACAGTAGCCTGCAAAAAATCCAGGAGCAGACTCCATTTAGTGTGGAGATTTAATTAAGGAATTTTAATGAGGCCTCCCTTGCATCTGCCAAGTGCTCTGTTTTGATATTTGCTCTACATAATGCATAAAATTTGTCTAAACATTTCTTTGCTGATGGTTGAACCAGTACAAGATAAGCTGAGATACTGTTTCAATTTCCTTACTTAGAGTACTCAGACAAGACTGCTGTTTGGCTCTGATGCTGTAGGACAGCTAGACATCAGTTCTTGAAAAATTGCCCTGGATTTAATGAGGCATTTAGATTTTAAGAAGGGGCAAACATCCCTCCCCCACCACTATACCTTACGGCTCAGTATTTTGACCAGTAAGCTTACCTCTGTGTTTACTCAAACAGTTCTACATCATCCCGCGAATTGCGGAGGGTTTTTTTTTCCACAGATATCAAAATGTCAGTATTGTAGTCATTTGAGATCTGTAGCAATCACTGTGTCATTACATCATTAATATTTAATTGTCAGCAAATATAATCAGACAATTAGACTGATGTGGTGGAGATGAAATTGTCCAGAGACCAATGCCATCGTAAAATGAGGACTGTGCTTCATGTGTTTTTTTTTCTTTAAAACTATTTAATGTGCCCAAAACGCAGAAGCTTTGGTATTCAATTAGCTAAATGAACTCTGCAGTGTAATCACTAAAAAGCAACCCGGGATAATCTCCGTTTTTAAAAAAAAAATCTCTTAGTTAGCTTTTTCCTGTGGATTTTACTGCTTTGGCAGATGGTGCACTTGGCAGCGACAATCCAAATGTTTATTTGTATGTTTTTCATTATAATTGAGGGGGTTTCGACAGTCATCATTGTCAATATGTAATGAGTCTAAGAGTGCACTGAGAGTGCATTTCCACTCTTGGCTATCGTATAACATTCTGGCACAAAGCTGCAAGAGAAGCTTCAATTTGATGGCAAAAATGTCTAGCGTGAGGGATAAACAAGCATATGCTTTGCTAAAGTCCATTTAAAATATTCATTACATCAAGGTTAGAGGGCCCAGCACTGGTAATGAATACCACAATAACTCTGAGCGGAATTTATTGTAACTTTAAACGTTCCAGTTTAAATTTAACTTTTTGCAGCTACCACTTGGCTACTACAGTGTCTGCTGCAAGACTCCATCAGCCTTTTCCCAATGTTTAGGAAAAGGGGAAAGCTTTGAGGTTTGGTGGGCAATGCGTGTTTAAGGATATAGTATTGAAGGTGCCTTAGTTTTGTATGTTTGGAGTGTTCTAGACTCAGAGTTAGAGAGACTGTGTGAGAGACACCAAAATTTGATAGCCTTGATGGGGTTGAGTTCTAGGTTTGAAATACTGAGAGACGGGACAGAACCAAGGGGCCACTTGGCAATGGAGAGGGGAACAAGTGCAGATACAAGCGGGATGCAGACATCGCAATCCAGGAAGATGTGTCTATATTTCCTCGTGCATTAGAATTTTCAAAGTGGTGAGGGAGGAATGAGCGCAGTGTGTCAGGATCCCACTCCATTCCAATTTGTAGTCTGTAAAGAACACACAGATTAAGAGCAGAAGTAAGCTATTCAGCCCCTCTAGCCCAATCTACCATTCAGTAAGATCCTGCACATTCCCACCTACTCCTCCTAACCTTTGGCTCCCATGTTTATCAAAAATCCATCTACCTCTGCCTTAAAAATGTTGAATGACCCTGCTTCTCCTGGGCAAACCTGTTGCATGTTCCAAGATTTTATAGACTTGGGAACAGTTCCTATAGTTTAGAGGGTAGCTAATGTAACAATTTGCATGGTAGCTCACAACACTCCTCTATTTAGAAAGGGAGGTATAAAGAAAATCAGGAATTATATAGACCAGTTAGCCTGAGGAGAATCCTGGAGTCGATTATAAAAGATTTAATACAAAAACACTTAGAAAACAGTGGTGGGATCAGACAGAGTCAGCATGGATTTTATAAAAGGGAAATCATGCTTGACATATCTACTGAAATTCTGAAGACGTAACTTGAAGAATTGATGAGGGGGAGCCAATGGATAGGGTTTACTTGGACTTTCAAAAGGCTTGTGACCAAGTCCCACATTAGAGATTAGCATCTAAAAGCAAAGTGTGTGGGATTGGGGACAGTGCACTGACATGGATGGAGAACTGGTTAGCAAACAGGAAACAAAGTGTAGAATAAAAAGGTCTTTTTCTGAATGGTAGGCAGTGAGTAGTGGGGTACTAGGACCATAGCTATTCACCAAAGTATATTCATATAAATGAGGGAACCAAATGTATATGGGCACATGCATGGCAGATGCAGTATAATATGGATAAATGTGAGGTTACCCGTTTTGGTTGCAAAAGCAGGAAGGCAGGTTACTAGTTGAATGGCTGTAAATTGAGAGAGGAAATGTGTAATGAGACCTGGGCGTCCTCATGTACCAATCACTGAAAGTAAACCTGCAACTGCAGCGGTTGGTGAAGAAGGTAAATGGAATGTTGGCCTTCATAGCAAGAGGATTTGATTACAGGAGCTGGGATGTTGCGCTGCAATTGCACAGCGCCTTGGTGATACCACAGCTGGAGTATTGTGTATAGTTACGGTCTCCTTTTCTGAGGAAGGATGCTCTTGCTGTCAAGGGAGTGCAGCAAAGGTTTACCAGACTGATTCCTGGATGGCAGGACTGACGTATGAGGAGAGATTGAATCAGTTAGGATTATAATTGCTATAATTCAGTAGAATGGGAAGGACCCCATAGAAACCAAAACATTCTAACAGGATTGGATTGGGTAGACACTGGAAGGATGTTCCCAATAACCATGGAGTCCAGAACCAGTGGTCGCAGTCTAAGGATACAGTTAGGACTGAGATGAATAATTTCTTCAACCAAAGATTGGGGAGCCTTTGAAATTCTCTGCCACAGTAAGCTGTTGAGACCAAGACACTGAATGTTTTCAAGAAGGAGTTATAGTTCTTAGAGCTAAAGGGCTCAAAGGGTATGGGGAGAAAGTGGGAATGGGTATTGAGTCAGATGGTTAGATTTAATGGTGGAGTAGGCTCAAAGGGCTGAATGGCCTACTGATGCTCCTATTTTGTGTGCTTCTCTGTAAAATAATCCAAATTTCATGACCTGTAGAGAGCAAAAAATTCTTAGCTCCAACTTAAGTGGAAGGTCACTGATTTTAAAAGCTTATTTTTCAAGTTCTTTGAGGAGCTGTTTAATAAGCTGGGGAGGATGAGAAGGTAATTTTCAATTTGGAAATCAGTGAACCCAAACAGCCAGTGCATGTTGGTAAACAGCTGTCTGGTTCAATGCAGGCAGAAGTTAAAGCCTGTTTTTTTTTCAGTCAGGTGAAAAATTTTAAAACAAAAAGTGTGTGATCTTAAGTTAGATTGAGCACATTAGCTTCCATTTGGCCATTTCTACTACTTCTGTGTGTTTTGAGACTGTTGACATTCTGAAGAAGCTTCCTTCCTCCTCTGCAAGCCAGCAGTAGGATGCATCATGGAAGCCGTCTTCTTTTGCCAGCTGCGCTTTGCAGGCAATTCCTGTTGCCTGGTAATGATTGGTGACACTGCTGGGGCATAGATCCCATAACCAGCCCAATTCGGACATTTACACTTAATGATGACATAATTTACCCAAACCTGAACTGAAAATCAAACCCAAGGAGTTAACTTCAAATAGTCACTTGGCATGACAGAACCTGAGCATTGTTGTTGAAGCTTTTCACCTTGCACTCATCAGGATGGATGCAAGAATGGCAAATTTCAAAGCGAGTAAAAGTTTATGCCACCTGAAAACTGAGTGCTGATTGGTTGGCAAGTTGCCTCTGATTGGTTGAGATGTTGTCACGGAACTTGCACGCAGGTACCTTTTCTTACACAGTTTAAGCTGTTGCTGCCTTCGAAATTTGGAATTCTTGCAGTGGTCCTGATTAGTGCAAGATGAAAATCATCTTTTGACAGCAATAAGCAAAGGAGCTTCAGTTCTTCCTTCTGCTGCCCTGGTCTTACTTGAAGCTCTGTGACCAGGCAAGCTCAAACAGGGAGCTACTCCCACTGCGTGTAACCTTCGACAAGGCGTTAGTGTTCGAGGAGGATTTACTGAGGACTTTAAGCGAGTATCAGGCTGACTGTCTCCAGTATGGGGCAGAAAGTGAGGTAGCAGATTGTTAAGTGATTCAGGCAGATATGTTTTGAAGGAAAGTGTCCCCCAACAATGTCATGGGATTTCCCAATGAGATGGAAGTCTTCACATCTCCTACATTTGGCTACAGTCCACACCTCTATTTTCCAGAATGCTAGACAATAGTAGTGTCACAGCGATGTTCTGTTGAAGCTTATGGAGCTGATTCTACTGGCCTTCCAGCTGAGGGGCAGAATGCTTTCAGATATGGATTAAAATTACAGTTTCCAACTGGGAATTGTTCTTTTCACATTTCTCCCAATCTTCGGTAATCTATTCAGCTCACTCCAAATTCCTTTAACATTAAACGGGAGCAATAGGCGGCCGTTCAGTCCTTTAATGAGATCACGGCTGGTCTTCTACTTCAACATGCCATCCCTGTACCCCTTGATGTTTTTAATGGAAATCAAAACTGCTGGGTGGGGCATTCAGTGAGCTGCTTTGTGTCTCCTTTATGCCACATTTAAAACAGTTCTTTTGTTTCCTATTGATGGCAACCTGCCTTTTTGTACTTGTGTGATGGTACAGAGATGCGGCTCCAATCATGTTACACCACTCCTTGCAAACAAGGAGATGTGTCAAGCGCAAATTATACTTGAGTGTTGTCCAAAAGTTAAATAAACACCCTTGCAGTGAGTGGGGCTTGACAGAGCAACATCAGCAGATTTACTGATGGCTCACTTCAGTCTGGGTGCACAGGGACCACTATCAAGAGCAGCTGGCATTGAATTTATGAAAACTGTCAGCTAAATTGTTAAAAATATATATATATTCCCCTTCTTTAACAAATAGTTTCCCAGATACACCCATAAACATTAATTTCCTGTTTTTACTTATCCCTTCAAACTACAAGTTCCAGATATGACAGTTTTATGGATGATGCAATAATTTTTCCTTGTTTAAGACTTTATTGAGAAAAACAGACTGGTGACAGGAGGAGATGGGAGGTGCAGGAAGCAAGTTGTTTTTTTAAAATAAAAAAATGGCAAATGCATCTCATTCTTAGAGGGATTACCAGTTATGCAAAATAAATATTGTCATAAAATGCCAAAAGACAATAACAACATTCAGTAAACGGATTTAGGATTTAAATATGAAAATAGAGTTCTAAAGCAAAATATAATCCAACCTCGTATAGCTGCTTGAAGCTGAAAGGTATATTTGAAAGATGTTTGAAACAAAGAGTTGATAATTCTGACTTGCCCACTGCCAACCCTCCAGTGAATTTGTACGTCTTGTTGCAACTTGTGGTTTTATCTTCCCCTCAGTTACAAAGGAATATGTTGAATTCGATGCTGTGGTTGTGCTACATGTAAATGAACAAAATCATTGAGCTGATTTTTGCATTTTTCGTTTGCCATGTTATTACAAGGAACCAGTGTGATTGGAGAAAGGGGTGGAAGCTAATTATCCAGGAGAAGAAAGCAGAATGTTAGAAGTTGGCCAAGGGAGTTACTGAGGTGGGGGGAGGTGTGAGTGGGGGGGGGGGGGGGGGGTCAGGACTCAGTTTACTCTGCTGCTAGTCCATGCTCTAATCGTAAGTCCCTTCTTAATTGTGCACATTTATGGACCCAGTATGCACAGCCAGCACTCTACTGAACTCTGAGTAGCCCATCGAAATTGTATAGCATGATTTCGCTTTTATTCTATACCTTCACCTTTAATTCTCTACCCCAAAGGCAGCTCCGACCCACAGTAACAGCTTCATTTATCACACTCCAGTCCAAAGTCCCAACGAGGCCAGGTCCTCCCATTTCTTGTCAATACTGGGAATTCCAGTAACAATTCCAATCCTATTCCCTCGAATCTATAGAACCTCTGATCTCAGTATTACAATATTACTCAGAGCTCAAGTCTTCCTCCTGCTTCTCATTGTCTTCAATGTATTTTCTTAGGAAGAAGCCTCCTGGGAAAGTTCTTGTTTGAATATGACAATGTTTTGATTTCATTTAATCAGAAATTCATTCCCATTTAGAGTAAGTTAAATTGCTGTTATTTTGTTGCATTCCTTTCTCACTGAGGGAAGTGCAGTCAGCCACAGTTGGAATGATAGACTACAGTCATACTTGGAACACTAGAACCTGCTGTCATCCATTCCACACCCCATCAAGAATTTACATAGAATTTACATAGGAACCGAAGTAGGCCATTCAACCCCTCGAGACTGTTCTGCCATTCAATGAGTTTCTGCTTTAACTGTGGCTATAAGCCAATATACCTGCCTTTGACCCATATCCCTTAATACCTTAACAAAAGCATTACCTCAGATTTAAAATTAACAGCTGATCCAGCATCCACTGCAATTTGTGGAAGAGAGTTCCAAACATTTATCACCCTTTCTGTGTAGAAGTGCTTCCTAACATCTCTCCTCAATGATCTAGCCCTAATTTTCAGACTATACGCCTTATTCTAGAATCCCAAACCCAGTGGAAATAGTTTATCTTTATCTATCCTGTCTTTTCCTGTTAATATCTTGAAGACATTGATCTAATCACCTGTTAACCTCTAAATTCCAGAGAAAACAGGTCTAATTAGTATAATCTCTCCTCATAACTCATTCCAAATAAACGTGGTGATTTTATAAGCTAAGCTCACCCCTATTTTGGACAGTTCTGTGTGTTGTGTTTGTTGTAGTGACACATAACCATTGAGTGCATCAGAGCACTCAGGAACGTCAGGTTGCTGTGGCAACATCCACATTTATCTGCATGTTGTAGCCCAGGGTTAGGGATAGCAATGGTAGAGGCTTCAATTCTCTTTCCATCACATGGCTGTTCAGGAATCTCATTGGCTCTTACCGCCTACCATTGGCATATTTTGGAAGTAAGGATTTACAAGTTGATACTTGTTGGTTGCATTACGTACACACTTCCTTTGGGTGTCAAAGCCCAAAATGGGATTCTGACCTGAAGCTTAGAGGCAGAGTCATTGCCCACTGCACCACATGACCTTTGTACTCACTGCAAACGAAAGTAAACCAGGATCATAGGCATTGACTCATTGCAACTGTAGCCTTCCAATCCAAAACACAACATGTTGGAATGTTAGGAACTAAAGCAGAAGTTGCTGGAAAAGCTTAGCAGGTCTGGCAGCACCTGTGAAGAAAAATCAGAGTTAACATTTCAGGTTGAGTTACCCTTGCTCAGAATTCAATGGTCACCGGACTCGAAAAGTTAACTCTGATTTTTCTTCACAGGTGTTGCCAGACCTGCAAAGCTTTTCCAGCAACTTCTGTTTTTGTTGCTGATTTACAGCATCCGCAGTCCTTTAGGTTTTTATGTTGGAATGTTAACAAGTTGCATCCTTGAGCTGTCTCTATATCACTTCTTTGAAATAATTCTGTCCGATGATTGAATTAGTTGGACTTCTGTAGCGTGAGTACTAGCTAAGATAGCATCACGGTAATTGCCACCCAGAATGCTCTGGTTGTTCATTAGGTGTGTGTCATAGACTGAATTCCTCAGAATAGTGATACCTGATTGAGAATATTAGCAAGGCGATTGTGTCGGGGGAGGGCGGGGGGGCTGAATCAGCTTCTTCTCTAATTTGCTGTCTTTTTAATGGACCCATGCTTTCCTCCTAGCTAATCTGAGCAGCAGAATCAGACAGGTTGAAGTACAATTACAGTGAAGGTTTGATATGCAGTGTGTAAAATTACGGATAACTATTTTCCATCTGCCACTTATGAATTATGAATTATGAGGACAGTTTTGTGCTACAGATTTGTGTCCACGCGAGGCTGGTTTGGGAAGTAGATAAACTGATTCCACTTTAGAACAATTACTGACATAAAAGAGAGGAAGGTTGTCAGCTCAGCCTGAATTTTTACCCAGGTCACTGAGTGGAAGGACAATATTCTAACAACTGTGTCTTTGTCTCCTCTGTTTACAAACCTTCATCTTTATTTTTATTACTATTCCTCAGTAATTATTTGAATAGAAACTTTCCATCCCCATGCACACTCACAATACACGCATTGTCACTTACACTGACACACACACACAAGTTCACACGGATTCACTCATATACACACCCACACCAACAATTACACTCTTTCATACATTTATACAAACACATGCACTCTACACACATTTGCATGATTTCATACACATACACAGTCACATGCACTCTAACATGTACTTTCACACACATGTTTACACACAAATGCACTATCACACATGCATTCTCACACACACACACACACTCTCACGCACAATTGGAATCGTACATCTTCATCCTCTGCAGTAATTCTCCCATTCTCCCTCCATCCTCAGCTTTTTTTTTAAACAAGGCAGTGTCCAAACATTAATTTGATTCTCAAATAGATCCCAACAGATGGAGCTGTGCACAAACACAGAATATTAAGGCATTAAGAAAGTTATTTCCATTTTTGTGGGGTGGGGTAGTCTACACTTCATTGGACAACTTCTCTCCAGCCCCTCGCTGACAGCCTCCACCACCCAGGACCCCTCTCGCAGCCCAGAACTCCTCCAAGAATGAACACAGTCTCAGGGACCACTTCAAGTTTTCATACAGAGCCAGAGACCTCTCCTTGCAATTATAGAGACCGTACTCTTATTACTGAAAATGGTTTATTTCACGGTGTGCAATGGGCAATAATAGGCTGGGCAGGTTCTGTAAAATGCAGAATAATGCAGGCTAAAATCTGACAATCATGGGGAATCACCCCCCACATCCCCTGGCGGAAATTTTAGTGCATGTGGCACCATTCTCACAGCCTACGCTAGATTGTATGAATCATCTCAACCGTGACATCTGTGGGGGGTTTTCTGTTCTTTCTTCAGCCCCTCTCGTCCTCTGTCAACTTAAGAGCATCTGATATCCTGCCACGTTTTAGAGAGCTAGGTTCTGTCCCTTGGATCTCCTTCCACTGATGATTCAAAACCTTGCCTCTGTCACCTTGTTGGGAGCATTTACTTTAACAGTGAAATAAATAGATGACCAATATTCTCTCCCCCATCTCCCCACCCCCGCCAGCTCTTATTTTCATTATGAAATTGTTCTCTGCTGGGCACTTAATGTTTTAAAGTTTTTTATATTTCATTGCAGTAATCTACCTGCTGACGGCTTCCACCCCAAATCACCCCATCTGCTCAGAGAATGCTGGTTGGTTCATTTTTTTATTTTCTGAAGATGACCTAAAGTTGTGAAGGTGATAGGAGAAAGGGGGCTGTTCCTGCTGTAACCATCTTACCTGCATTCCTGCAGGTCTCAAAGACTCAGATTACTGCCTGTCATTGAAGGGGTGAAATCATCCTGGAGAGATGAAGAAGTTGATTTCTTTGAAATTGCAGCCTTGTGAATTTATTGGTTAGGATGGTGTTTCTGGAGAGAGGTCTCATTGCTGTCACCAACACCCATCCTGTATCTCCAACTATCCCTCCAACAGAGGAATTCCTCTGGTGAGCATAAGGAGGAGCAGTGTCTAACCGCAGCTTTAACCAGCCCATCCCTCCTCCGTCCCTCCCCACTTCACTTGAGTGAAGGGCTGCCTGCCCTGCATTGTTGCCCCAGAGTCACCCCACATCAAAGATCAAACCCATGGGGTATGAACATCTTTGCTCATGAACAACAAAATTATTGGAGATGGAATGAAAACGCCAGCTTGACCGTAAGAAATTGTCCACAGTGCACTGACGGATTTGTAAGTAAACACAAGTGGACTTAGCCACCAATTGCAGGACTGTGAAGGTGGAGCATATAGGGTCAGTGGCTCCTATAGTAACTTGTAAGAGTACATTCTACTAGGCCCAGGACCCGAACGAAGAACACAAGAACATAAGATCCTGGAGCAGGAATAGGCCATTCAGCCCTTCAAATTTGCTCTGCCATTTGATACGATCATGGCTGATTTCATCTTGGCCTCAACTCCACTTTGCAGCCCACTCTTCAAAACCCTTCAACCCATTACTAACTAAAAATCTGTTCGTCTCCACCTTAAATTTATTCAATGTCCCAGCATCCACCACACTCCAGGATACTGAATTCCACAGATTCACAAGCCATTGAGAGAAATAATTTCTCCTCATCTCTGTTTTAAATCTGCTACCCCTTTGTCTTAAACCATGACCTCTCATTCTAGGTTGCCCCACATGAGGAAACATTCACTCTATGCCTACTTTGTCAATCCCCTTTAGCATCTTATATTCCTCAATTAGATCTCCTCTCATTCTTCTAAACTCCAGACAGTAGAGACGTAAACTGCAAAATCTCTCCTCATAAGACAAAGCCCTCATCTCCGGAAACAATCTAGTGAACCTCCTCTGAACTGCCTCCAAATGCAACTACATCTCTCCTCAAGTAGGGAATTTCAAAATTGTACACAATACTCCAGGTGCTGTCTCACAAATGTTACCTAGGTCTTATTTTGCTCGGTTTCTCACCATGTTTTAGCAGACTACACTGTGCAAATACAGATGTTTGATTACCAAGTAGCATAGCCACCGGGAATACAAGGTGTGGAGCTGGATGAACACAGCAGGCCGAGCAGGAAAGCTTGACGTTTCGGGCCTAGACCCTTCATCAGAAATGGCATTAAATTGCATTTCAGATGAAGGGTCTAGGCCCGAAACGTCAAGCTTTCCTGCTCCTATGATGCTGCTTGTCCTGCTGTGTTCATCCAGCTCCACACCTTGTTATCTCGGATTCTCCAACATCTGCAGTTCCTACTATCTCTCATAGCCACCGGGAATGATAGGCTTTCCATGTTTAGCTTGTCCATGGTGTTCCAAAGCTTGAACATGCCACCAAGCCCCACAGAGGCAGACCTGTTGAGATGGTCAGAATTCAGCGTCATATCTATTGGCAGCTAACCTCTAAACTGGAAGGACTTTTCATTTATTGAGCTGAAACTTCAGTCAGTCAGAAATGAATATTGTACACTATGTTTAAAGACTCCAAGCCAGCTAGTGAGGTGGAAAAACTTAAGACTTACAGCTTTTCTTTATAGAGAGTTTATTGACTTGCTCAGTCTCACAGCTCTCATCCGACATCGTTCTTGACCTAGCTTCCCCTTTTTTGTGTCTTTTTTACCTCTGAACATTTTTCTTCACCATCAAATCACCCATGTTACTTTGAATTCTTCATCCTCCATCGTTAAATCACCCGTATTTCTGAATCAATTACCAATTTACATGCAAAGCCCATCAAGGTCAATGCAATGACATCAGAAGTAGGATAAAGTTATGGAGAGAGGGAGGGACTAAATCAAAATGGAGTCAAGTCAACCTCTTCAGAGATGTTATTACACACTCCTGGTGAAATCGAGACTTGAACTGAGGACTCTTGGCCCAGAAGTAGAGACACTACCACTGCGCCACAAGCACCTTCCCTCCTAGTTACATGTAGGTATTTTCGAATCAATCGTTTTAGAGATGTTATTACACAGTCCTGGAGGAAGTGGGATTTTAACCCTAGGATTCTTGGCCCATGGGTAGAGACACTACCACTGCGCCACAAGAGCTCCTTTAATTATATGTACCCAAAGGACAACTAATACATACCACCTATTGTTATTAACCGTAACAATGACATTAACAAACCTTAACAAGGTGACTGACAAGACATTAACACACAACTTAAAACAGACGTTGCATATTCCATGAGGACACCACAGTGACATCGTTAACTTAGCAACAGTATTCCAAAGCACCAGCAGGGCCCAGTCTTTGTCCACGTTACTGTTACCTCTGACAATATAAAAGAAAATCACAAGACTAGGCCCTGTTGCTATGATGTCAGTTCAGCAACAGAACTCACCACAAACTGAAACTTATTAGGATTGTTATAGAACTACAGACAACTATTAACAGAGAGAAATGATTTTTACAGTTTGTATATCTATGAGTAATGTTAATAACCTAACTGCCGCCAGAATAGAATTCAAAAACCGCCACGAAAATGTCAGCTACTGGGCCTAAGATTTACATTAGACCGAATCTGATTCAAATAATTAGCTTTTGCCTTTGTTTTTCTCAGTGAAAAATAATGGGCAGGAGGAGCCTTCAAATCAGCAAAATACTGTCTGCAGCAGAGGTAGAAAATTGAGGGGGATCATTGCTGCCACTTGGTCAGACTGAACTGGCCAATGGTCAGCTCTCAGCAGTTTGTATTCCCACCTTTGGGAATTGTGGAATAGCCACAGCATGTTCATGTGATAATTGTCTGTGACAAGGCCAGGGAAGGTAAAGTTTAAAAACCACGAAATCTGATGTGGGGCAGAAAGACAAATGTAAATAGATAAAATCCAAAATTATTTGAAATGGATTTGTAGTCTCATTGTGTTCGTGTCAAACCAAACCTGCCCCACCCCAGCTCTCCTCCAAGCATGAACACACTCTCAGGGACCACTCCAAGTTTTAATACAATCCCAGAGAACTCCCCTTGCAAATACACAGACCGTATTCTTATTATCAAAAGTAGTTTATTTCACTGAGCATGCAGCACTTTGGGTACATGATGAGAAGGGTGGGAGTCTGAAATTCCAAAGCTGTGAGGCCTGGACATTTGGAGGATCAAGGAACTTATCAACGCAGAGAAGCTGCTAAACGTCAATCACTCTGTAGCGGGCCAATTGGCTGGGAATTGATGTAGAATTCCAGTTTGCTTCCTGCTCTCAGAGGGGCGGCCAGAGGTAGGTAATGGGGATGATGGTTACTGGCGGAGCTGGTGGTGTATTGGTAATGTCACTAGGAATCTAGAACCCTAGGCTAATGATCTGGGGACAAGGGTTTAAACCCCACGATGGGGACTGGTGAAATTTGAATCTGAAAGCTAACCCAATTTCACCCATGTAACCACTCTCAATTGTCATTAAAAACCCATCTAATTCGCTAACTGAATATAGAACAGTACAGCACAGGAACAGGCTCTTCAGCACACTACGTCTGAGCCAACCATGAAGGAATTCTAAACTTGTCCTGTCTACCTACACATGGTCTCGATCTCTCTATTCTCTGCTTCTTCATGTGTCTGTCTAAGTGCCTGTTAAATGTTGCCATTGTCTCTGTTTCTACCATCTCCCTGGCAGCGCATTCCGGGCACTTACCATTCCCCACTTAAAAAATTTGCACATCTCCTTTAAACTTTCCCCCACTCAGCATAAACATCTGTCCCCACCCCCCATGCCGTATTTGACATTTCCATCTTGGGGAAAAAGACTTCAAATATCCACCCTATCCATATTCTTCATAATTTTATAAACTTCTATCAGGTCACCCCTCAGACTCTGACACTCTGGTGAAAACAATCCAAGTTTGTCCAACCTCTCCTTATAGCTAATACACTCCAATCCAGGAAACACACTGGAAAACCTCATTTGCACCCTCTCCAAAGCCTCCACATCCTTCCTATAGTATGGGGGCCAGAACTGTAAAAATGTTCCAAATGTGGCCAAACTAGTGTTTCATAATGCTGCAACATGGCTTGCCAACTTTTATAGTCAATGCCCCGGTCGATAAAAGCAAGCATGACATCTGCCTTCTTTATCACCTTATCCACTTGTGTGGCCAATTTCAGGGAACTATAAGGGTCCTGCCATTTACTGTATACTTTCCTCTTGCATTTGACCGTCCAAATACATCACCTCACACTTGGCATATTCCATCTGCCATTTCTCTGCCCAACTTTCCAACTGATCTCTATCCCGCAGTATTCTTTGGCAACCTTTCTCACTATCCACAACTCCATCAATTTTTGTATTGTCTGAAAATTTACTAATTAGACTATCTACATTTTCATTCAAATAATTTACTTATATTATAAATAACAAAGGTCCCAGCACTGATCCTTTTCGAATACCACTTCATAGATCTTAAAGTCAGAAAAACATCCCTCCACAACCACCCTCTGTTTCTATGACTAAGCCAGTTTTATATCCAACTTACCAATTCACCATGGATCCCATGTAACTTAATCTTCTGGACCAGCCTACCATGACGGACCTTATCAAATGCATGTAAAGTCCATGTAGACAACATCCACTGTCCTACCCTCATCAATCGTCCTCATCATTTCCTCAAAAAACACAATCAAATCTTTGAGACAAGACCTCCCCGCACAAAGCCATGCTGATTGTTGCTAATGTGACTAAATTCTGTCCCTAAGAATCTTCTCCAATAATCTCTTTACCACTGATGTAAGGCCTATAATTTCCTGGATTATCCCTGCTGCCCTTCTTTAAAAAAGGGAACAACACTGACTATTCTCCAGTTTTCTGGGACCTCACCGACAGCTAAAGAGGATACAAACATCTCTGCCATCTCCAACAATCTTCTCCCTTGCCTCACTCTGTATCCTGGGATAAACCTCATCAGACACTTATCAACCTTAATGTTTTACAAGACACCCAGCAGCTCCTTCTTCTTAATATCAACATATCCTAGAATATTAACATACTCCTTCCTACAACTTAACAAGTCAGTTAGTTAAGGAAATCTGCTGTCCTTACTTGGTCAGGCCTACATGTGATTCCAGACTCATAGCAATGTGGTTGAACTTTAACCGACCTTTGCGCAATAATAATGACACCCTCATCCCATGAACAAATTTTTAAAAAATCATTCCACTCCTTTCAATCATTGTCTTGGTTCATCGCATAATGTTCTTTATCACGCAGCATAGTGCACACATACACGGAGTAAGGGCTAAGTGCCTAATCCCACAGTTCTTTGTTCATCTGGCAAAGAAGAGACTTTTAACACCACAAATGGCAAATGTGAGACCCTTTCAGAGACAATCCCAAACTAAATGGATTAGGAATCCCAGCTGTAACCCTGACATGGACTTTGTCTAATTTTACACATCTGCACAGTCAGGGGCCCATGGGCCAAGAAATCTCTTGCCAAGTCGTCTCTATTCAACTACCAGCTTTGCTTGTTTTCACTCTGTTTGGATGCCAATCAACAGTTCACCCAGGAAAAAAGGAAAGGACTGCCGATGCTGGAGATCTGAAATGGAAACAGAGAGTACTGGAAAAGCTCAGCAACATCTGTGGAGAGAGAAATCGTTAATACTTCAAGTTGAATATGACTTTTTCAGAACCAAAGAATAATATCAGATTTGAGATGCCACCTTTGTTTCTCTCCATAGATGATGCCAGACCTGCTGGGTTTAACCTAGAAACACTTGGGTAGAGATCATGAGGCCATTCCTGCCTCTGACTGTAATTGTCAAGATTCCCAGTGACAGAATAACACAGGGTCTCACCTGAAGGACAGACTGTCAATGGGTTCAATACAGAAGGACACTTGGTCTTAGACCTGTTTTGTTTTCTTGGTAGTTGCAACCTGAAACAAAGTCATGTACACACTTATAAAACGCACTTAAATTCTAGAACACAGTGATTTCCAATCAGTAGGCTCTGAATATTGGGAGTAGAGTCCATTTGGTCACCGTGTGTGAATAAACTTGTAAGGACAATCAGGACAATTCCTGGTAAGACCACCGGTTTGTTCTCTGCAAATGCTTTTGAAAAATTTTCTGGACATGGTGTTGATGCAGAGCCCTCCTGCTACATTTATAAAGTTATTGACAAATCGCAACTGAAGGAAATCTCCCCTGCCACTACACCCCTCAACCTCACCCCGTTAGGGATGATAGGGTTGTTAAAGGGCATAGTGTCCTAACAGTTGATCAACTGTTTTGAAACATCCCCAAGAATATGAGACCTGTTAAATTTAATCTAGGCCAAACACATCATTGCCCTCTTCTCCCAACTTAGAACCTGGAACAGGAGGAGGCTAATCAGCTCGAACCTGCTGCACCAATTCAATATGACTACGGCTGATCCTCTGCATTGACTCGCACTATTCCTGAGTCCTTTGCTTCCCATCATTTTTTTTCCTTTATTCATTCATGGGATGATGGTGTCGCTGACCAGGCAGCATTTATTGCCCATCCGTAATTGACCAGAGGGCAGTTGAGAGTCAACCACATTGCTGTGGGTCTGGAGTCACATGTAGGTCAGACTGAGTAAGGATGACAGATTTCCTTCCCTGAAGGACATTAGTGAACCAGATGGGTTTTTCCAACAATCGACAATGGGTTCTTGGTCATCATTTAGATTCCTAATTCCAGATATTTTATTGAATTCAAATCCAAACCCAGGTACCCAGAACTCTATCTAGGTCTCTGGATTAACAGTCCAGCAATAATACCTCTAGGCTGTTGCCTTCATATCCAAAAATCTATCAGTCCCTGTCTCGAATAGAATCAACAATTGAGCATCCATAGCCCGTGAGAGAATTCCAAAGGCCACAACTCTCTAAGTGAAGAGATTTCTTTGACCCACACCACGAGACTATGAGCCCCTGGTTCGAGACTCGTCAACCCTGGGAAACACAGAAAGTAATTTTGATAACACTAAGGGTGCAGCTGAACATTCGCTGCTGGATCAAGTACCGAAGCTCCGTGGAATCAGTTGGAGTATTGACTAACAGACAAAAAACAGACTAGGAATAACGAAGTCATTTTCTCACTGGCAGACTATAACTAGTGGGGTACAACAACGTTCAGTACTTGGGCTTCAGCTGGTCACTATATCAATGATATGGTGATGGGGACCAAATGTAATATTTCTAAACTTTCAGATGAAACAAAGCTAAATGGGACTATCTGTTGTGAGGAAGAAGTAAAGTGGCTTCAGGAGAATTTGGACAGGTTTAGCGAATGGGCAAGAATGTGCCAGATGGAATATCATGTGGAAAATGTGAGATTGTCCACTTTGGTAACAGAAACAGATATGCAGAGATTTTCCTAAGTGGTAAGAGGTTGGAAAGGTTAGATTATATGAAGGGTCCTAGGTGTCCTTGTTAACAAGTCACTGAAGATTAACACGAAGGTGCAGCAAGCTATTAGGAAGGCTAATGGGATGATATCTTTACGACAAGAGGATTTGAGTGCAGGGATGAAGTCTTGCTTTAGTTGTGTGGGAGTTTGGTTAGACCTCATCTGGAATATTGCAGTTTTGGCCTCCTTATCCCAAGGAAGATATATAGTATTACCACAGAGGTAATACAACCAAACTTGGTGCTGGGATGGTGGAGCTGTCTGATAAAGAGAAACTGGGCCTGTAGTCTCAAGAGTCTCAAAAAATGAGAGGTGACTTCATTGAAACTTACAAAATATTCGAGAAGATTGTGAACCTTTGGAACTCTCTACCACAGAGGGCTATGGAAACTCAGTCTCTGAGTATGTTTAAAGTACAGGTTGATAGATTTCTGATTATTACTGGCATACAGGATTACAATAATGAGATGGGTAAAAAAATATTGATGTGTTTGATCAACTTTAATCATGTTGAATAGTAGGGCAGGTTCGTTGGGCTAAATGGCATAGTCCTGTTCCAAACCGCAAGGCCCACTCTGATGTCTTACACATTTCATTACAGCCATGTGCACTGTCATCCCCTGTGCCACAGCAGCTGGTTACATGGGTCACAGTGCAAGATCTGGGAATAATTGTACACAGAAATGTCTGACATTCATCCATTAAAAGCTAGGATGTCCACTGATTCAGGACAGCAGAGAAAACTGACTTAATTCACAGTCATGCATCAGAATAAAAAAGGTATAGCTAAAGATATAGACCTGGGAGTTTCACTGAATCAGCCTTGTTCTTACTCCCTTATTTGCAGGTTCTCTGGCAGTCAGCAATGTGGACACATTCACTGTGCCTATCAGTACAGAGAGCACTACCACTGTCTGGATCCTGAGTGCAATTACCAGGTACTGTAACCATCTCAGGACATAAGCTTAACAACACCAGGTTACCTCTGTTTGTTCATCCATTCTAAAATATGTTAAAAATAACATTTTTCATACATTTGTCCTCATTTTTTGGTATCCTATACATTAAAAAAAGTGACAAGTGCAGCACGAATGAATTTGACTGATTGCGGAGTTTACAAACACAGGGAGAATGTCAGCAGATCTGGCAGCAACTGTGGAGAGAGAAACAGAGTTAACATTTAGAGTTTGATATGATCCTTCGTTGGTACGGCTTCGTGCTTTCTTGTGTTGGCACTATTCCCAGCACCTCCCTGTTACACTCTGAATGAAACAAGGAACTTCAGATACTGGCGATCTGAAACAACAAATAAAGAAATTACTGAAGAAACTCAGCAGTTTGGCAATATCTGTGGGGAGAGAAACAGAGTTAACGTTTCAGGTAAAGAATCTTTAGTAAATAGCTTGGACAAGGTAGAACTGTAATAGACTTTAACAAACCAAACAGAAAAATGGAAATCCTGTTGTGGGGGACGGCAGAGCTTCTTCAGGGTGTACCTCATTAGAAGGTTCAAGAACCACTTTTCGAGGCCAGTTAGGGATGGGCAATAACTGCTAGTCCAGCTGGTGATGCCCATATCCTACGAATGAATAAAACAAAAAGAAGTGGCAGTAAATTGGAGATTAGTAGCAGGGGATAGTTAGCTTAGATGCAGAGTGATGCCAACAGCATGGAGTTCAATTCCTGCACTGGCTGAGGTCACCATGAAGGACTCTCCTTCTAAACCTCTTCCCTTGCCTTAGGTGTGGTGACCCTCAGGTTAAACTACCATCAGTCGTCTCTTTCTAATGAGAGAGCAATCTGTGGGACAATGGTGACTTTACCTTTACAGAAGCAAATCCTGCAGATTCTGGAGATCTGAGATTTTCTGTGTTCCTAGAATTTCCTGTTTAATTTCGGATTTCCAGCATCTGCTGCCTTTTGCATTTGTATTTTTATTTGAATGAGGAATTAACCTTGGGTTGAAGAGTTCTTTGTGAAACAGTGGAATTCTCTCGGGCTTCCAGTGAGGAGAAGGTAAGGGATAGGAGGTGCAGTTCCACTGATAGGAAACATGGGGGTTAAATGGACCACAGCACCCATAAATGCACAGAGTGTAAACATGTTAGCTAACCCCTGCACTGCTGGTGCAAATTATGGTGTAAAGTCATGAATGAGACACGTCAACCCTGAATTGGTCCTTTGTATCAGAGATAAAAGGTACTGCAGATGCTGGAGAATCACTGTGGCATCCCAAATGTCCTCATTCTTCAAGGACCGCAACTTCCCCCCCACAGTGGTCGAGAACGCCCTCGACCGTGTCTCCCACATTTCCCGAAACACATCCCTCACGCCCCGTCCCCGCAATAATAACCAAAAAAGAATCCCCCTCGTCCTCACATACCACCCCACCAACCTCCGGATCCAACGCACCATCCTCAGACACTTCCGCCATCTGCAATCAGACCCCACCACCAAAGGCATTTTTCCCTCCCCACCCTTATCTGCTTTCCGGAGGGATCACTCTCTCCGCAACTCCCTTGTCCGCTCCACACTCCCCTCCAGCCCCACCACACCCGGCACTTTTCCCTGCAACCGCAGGAAGTGCTACACCTGCCCCCTCACCTCCCCCCTCACCCACTCCCAGGCGCCAAGAAGTCTTTCCACATCAAGCAGATGTTCACCTGCACATCTGCCAATGTGGTATACTGCATCCACTGTTCCCGTTGTGGCCTCCTCTACATCGGGGAAACCAAGCGGAGGCTTGGGGACCGCTTTGCAGAACACCTACGCTCGGTTCGCACTAAACAACTGCACCTCCCAGTCGCAAACCATTTCAACTCCCCTTCCCATTCCTCAGACGACCTGTCCATCCTGGGCCTTCTGCAGTGCCACAACGATGCTACCCGCAGGTTGCAGGAACAGCAACTCATACTCCGCTTGGGAACCCTGCAGCCCAATGGTATCAATGTGGACTTCACAAACTTCAAAATCTCCCCTCCCACTACCGCATCCCAAAACCAGCCTAGCTCATCTCCACCTCCCTAACCTGTTTTTCCTCTCACCTCAAGCCACACCCCCATCTCCTATCTACTAACATCATCCCGCCCCCTTGACCTGTCCGTCCTCCCTGGACTGACCTATCTCCTCCCTACCCCCCTACCTACACTCACCTTTACTGGCTCCATCCCCGCCTCTTCGACTTGCCTGCCTCCTCTCCACCTATCCTATCCTCTATCCATCCTCTATCCGCCTCCCCCTCTCTCCCTATTTATTTCAGAACCCTCTTCCCCTCCCCCATTTCTGATGAAGGGTTTAGGCCCGAAACGTCAAGTTTTCCTGCTCCTATGATGCTGCTTGACCTGCTGTGTTCATCCAGCTCCATGCTTGTTATCTGAATTGGTCCTTCATTGCTCAGTGAGAGCAATGTCTCAATTGGATGAGACTCAGGGGAAGATCCTTCTCCATGCAGTGTCCCCACAACCTGTTTGAACCTGGAGGCTGACTGGAAAATCCCAGTGGAACTCTGTTCCTGAATCCTTCATTGTCTCCAATGGCATGAAGGCAGGATAAAGCCAATGAAATGGTCAATACACAATCCGCCTGTTATTTTTAATGCTACCCCAACCCCTGCCTAAGACCCGCTCCTGATTTTGAATATGATTTGATATTATAGTTCAGGGTTAAGTAGCTAATTTGTTCAGGGCAATTCAGGAGACAGAAGTAAAGTTAGTTAGAGAGTGGGTGTCTCAATGTAGAGTTAGGAAGCGAATGAGGTGCTGCAGGACCAGCAGTGATTGGAGGATACCTTTCCACAGTGCTCCAAGAAATAAATAACTGCCATGCTATCAACAGGAACCCCTCCTCTCGAACAGATTTCCTTTCCCCTTCTCCCGGGAAGCCCATGCTGGGCATTTGTGTTGAGGCTGGGGTTCTACGTAGCGATCTCTCCATCTGTGAACCTTTGTAATGTTTAGTGGTGAAAGGCACAAGACTGAAACACTGTGCTGGAAGACAAGGGGCAAATACCCAAAGGTTCCCAGGCTGGGGGGAGAGCGCAGAGGCAAAATCAGTAGCCACCACCCAACCTGCTAACCCCTTGGCTAAATCAGTGGCAATCCCTCGAGGGGAATAGTTTATCATCCCTGGGGTTTACTCACATCATTTGTATTGGTCTTAATCTGGGAACACTTGAAAACAGAATCGTGTCAGGAATGTGTTGATTTTGCGGAATGTAGGAAAAATCCAAGGTCTCTGTGAGCTTTTTGCAGAGGTTTGGTGGGAGGAGTTGGGCCCAGGAAGTTCTAATTTTCCTTTCCCCTGACCATTCCCCACCTTCCCTCCCCAGTCCCTCAGTGCTGGTTTCTGGTGGGATGAGTGGTGGCAGTGAGTTAGTCTGGGAACAGTAACAGGGATGCAAGTCTTGCTCCAATACCGGGTACAGTGGTACCGCTCAAGCAGCTCAGTCTGAACAGCAGCCCGATGAGCTTGGAATGCAGCTTCCCTGGCCCCTGTGCTACATTAACAATTCCATGTAACTCATTTTCCCATGCAGTGCTTAACATTTGCAAGAACAAAATAAATTAATCAATTTCTAAAAAAAAGTGCAAACCAGATTTACCTCCTGTAATATCTCGCAGCTTTTATTTATTGTTGATGATAGTGCTGTGATTTCTATCACATGGGGGCTTTTTCTTTCCATTAAAAATCATTGCCTTGGTGCCAGCTGGCTACAATCCTTGTTTACTGTTGCCACCGTCAGTCTCACCATCTGTTGCCATTTTTGTGAAGCACATCCGTCTCCTTACAGACTGAATTAAAAAATTTAAATTAAATATTGACTAAATTCTAGAATGGGGATAAAGCTGAATGCATGACAAATTATTGGGAACGTTCGAAATCAGAATTTCCTCTTTCTCTCATTTTCTTTATCATGCATTATTTCTCTCTATCTCTCATTCTGTTTTGTTCACATTCCCTCTATTTCTCATTCTGTCTGGTTTAGTCACAATCCCTCTCACACTGTCTGTCCAACATTCTCTCTTTCGCTCACATTCCTTGTATCTCTCAAATCTGTCTCTTTCACTCACATTCCTTCTCAATCTTTTTCACATTCTTTCTCTCTCATTCTACCTGTCTCTCTACCCTCTCTTATTCTCTTTATCCCCCCTCATTCTCTCTATCACTCTATTGCTTCAGCTGCATTTCTCCACTGAAACAGTATGCATTCTGCCATGTTCCTTTGCAGTTCAGATATCAGTTGAAGTTCACGTGGCAAATTAAATTAAATGAAGCAGATAATGCAGCAATGTGCTGCAGTAACCAGCAATTAAACACTACACTGTATTCAACTGGACAGCAAGTGTTACAGGTAGTTCTGCTATAATGCTTGTTCCGTTAGCAGGAATTGGCTGTAACATGATTGATGAATAGTAGACACTGTTTGGATAACGCAAACTTTCTGCTGTACAGGTGAATTAGTGACTTCCCTATAACGCCATTTTCTATGGTGCAATATCACACAAGAACGCAACTATCGCGTTATAGGAGAGTTACTTGCATAATGGGAGATATTGGTGTCCCTCTACATGGCTACTTATTTTGCTTCAGTAATAGTTCCTGGCCTGTGTTGAGTTCGTTGACATCAGGGTTTCTCTCAGAGTACCCTGCTCCTCAGTTGACCAGATGCTGAAGCAGTCGGATTTGTTTGAGATCCCAGCACTTACGATCGAATGGCCTGCAGAAAGAGGAAGGGGAAAATCTAGTTTAAAAGTCAGTCCAAGCCTAGAATATCCTTCAAAGCAATGCTCGGAATGGGATCCGACCCCACTATTCAGCAAAGTCCTTGAGAGAAATTTCAGATCATCAGTGAAAGAAGACAAATAACAATGAGTTTTGAGCAAAAGCCAGAGGTTTATCTGAGAGGCAGTGTCAATATGTCCTGACAGTAAAAACTGAAAGTGGCAACAGAAACTTTCAGATTAATTAATTTGCCTCTGTTTGATAGCATTTGGTAATGTCAAATAAATAGACTCTCAGCTTTGTTAAGCTGGCAGACAAAGCAACTGCATCAATACTTAGAACAGTTCAGAAGAGGCAGAGGTAATTTATCGGGAACATATAAGATCACGAGGGGACTTGACTGGTTGGATGTGGAATGGATGTTTCCTCTCACGGAAGAAATTTCAACTAGACGCCATGGTTTAAAATTAAGGGTCACCCACGTAAAACAGACGAGAGAAGAAAAATCTGAGGGTTGAGAGTCTTTGGAATTCCCTTTCTCAGAAGGCAGTGGATGCAGTATCTTTAAATATTTTTAAGGCAGAGGGAGATAAGATTCTTGATGACTAAGCAGGATGGAAGATTATCAGAGATATGAAGGAATGTGGAGTTGGGGTTAAAATCAGATCAGCAATGATTTTATGGAATGGCAAAGCAGACTCCAAGGGCCGAATGGCTGCTCTTTTTCCGTGATCATATGTTCATAATGTTACCTTCAATAATATCACACAGAGTAATTTTAACTCCCTCACTCTTCTGCTATTAGGTACAGTTTGGATAGATTTCTCTTTGTGTGTAGGACACCTCACAGCTCTTCAAGTCTATCTCCAAGTTGGAGCGCGCGTGCACAGCCCTCTGTGTGTGTGTATCGTTTAGGCAGATTTCTTCAATTCCTGCTGCAAACTTTCAGAGGCATTCAGGGTTAACACAGCTGATGTTCCAAACATTATGAACATCGAGATGAGTGCCCATTGTCAGATCTGCAGATTTTAGAACGGGATGAGAGGTTAGTTCAATGGGAGGTGCTTGAGAAACCAATTCTGACTGAGGAGTGGATAAACCCGGTTACTCCAACTCATAACATCAGCTTGCCCCATGGGCAAGATTGTATCAGTACAAACTAGTTAAAAGCATTAAGTTTTACCCTGTAGACAAAGAAAGAATTAACATTGAGTCCAATATGACTCTAGTCCAGAAGAAGACAGTTCCAAAGAAGAGTCACACTGGACTCCAAACATTAACTCTGTTTCTCTCTCCACAGATTCAGCCAGACCTGTTGAATTTCTCCAGCATTCTCTGTGTTTGTTTCAGATATCCAGCTTCTGCAGTTTGTTGTTTTTATTCAAATTTATCCTGCACATTAATGAACATGGAGAGATAATGAGCCTGCACCAGTCAGCCTATTGTAAACACGTATCATAGAGTCACTGGCTATTCCATTCAAAATCCATGCGGTCTCCTGGGATCCAGGAGAAATCCTCACAATTCCTGATCCCAGTCCTTTCTCCAAGATGGTCAAAATCTGACCCGTTCCACGGTGAGAGGGGAGAGAATAAGGAATCCTACACCCACAGGTGACCTGAGATACCTTGGACACTCGCTGGCAGGGGCACAGTGGGCAGGGGGGGGGGGTAGGTAGCCTCTCTGTCACTTACCTGCTCCTATCAGAGAACTTGGGTGAGTGAGAAGCCTATTATTTACTAGGCTAGACTTAAAGAAAATGCTTCCCTTTCACAAGGTAAAATCAAACGAGTCAGCAGAAGAAACGCCATCCACCGACACTTAAAGCTTGAAATGGACTTTAAATTATGGAAACATTAAAAACAGTTAAGCTTTTACAAGCAAACTGTTATGACATAAGGGATACACTTAGACAACTGTAAAGTGTTATCTAATAGCTGGTGTACAGACATTTCTATCCCCTACCTGTGGTATAAAGAGGAACTATAAAGGGAGTTCAGTGTTTCTGCTGGGGGTTTCTGTGTTTCAAACTGCTATTCATTATGGTCTTGGTTGGCAATAATTTATTTCATAGTTTTACTTGGCATTACACCCAATTTCACAGCCACTCCACATCCCCCTACTTTCTGCTGCCCTGCCTGACACGAGTTAGCAAGATCCCCTTTAAGCCACACACCATTCTGACTTGAAAATATAGCACCATTCGTTCAGTTCAAAATCCTGGAACTCCTTCCCAATGACACTGTGTGTCCATACACCAGGACTGCAGGATTCGAGAAGGCAGCTCCCCACCACCTTCTTTGTGGCAGTTATGGACGGGCAATAAATACTGGCCCAGCCAGTGATGTCCAGTGATGTCCACATCAGTGATGAATAATGAAATGAAGGTTCAGCTGGGCCACAGTTGGAGTGAACAGCTGCTGCTCCCATGGCAAGGGATGAAATTCCCAAAAAAAATGAGATAATGAATAATATCACCTTAAAAGGAGCAGAAAATAAGGAATCAAATGGAGACGGTGAAATAGAGAAAAGGCACACTTACCTCAGAAACCTGGAGTTCACCCAATCCTCAATGTGGACTTTATCTAAACGAATTTGCCAATAGATACTACTTTGAAAAAAAACAGAGGCTCACTGCGAAATGTTTTCATGAAGCAAGTCAAGGTCAAAAAAGCTGGTGAAAGCAAATTGATCAATAGCTTGAATACTTGAATCAGAAAGTATTTGCTGCACCAGGAGGTGAAAGGGGACTCATGTTTCCATTGAGCCAGCATAAGAATAATGGCCTGAATGGTCCTTCTTTCTGTGCTATAAGAAGATGATAGACCTGTAATTCTACAGTAATGCCCTTCCTTTACCTAAGGCACGGACTCTGTCCACATAAATATGGAGCAAGAAATGACTGAAGAATGAGACAAAATTCAGACTTTAAATGGCGAAAGTAAGTTTTGAATGTGAATTTGATGGAGGGAGACAACAGAATAAGAGCCCAGAAGGAATGCTGCTGGTCCCGGAGTTCATGCAAAATGAACTGAGTTACAGAATTCATTTGCCCAGATCACTGAATTCAACTTCAAAATTATAAAACACCGTTCCCAAATTACAACATACAATCCTCCCCCATTACAGAATGTCGTCCACACACATCCTCTGCTATAAAATCTCAGAATCACACTGACAAACAACAGACCTTAGCCTTATCCAGTCGTGAGGAACCACTGCCCTGAATTGGAAATGAACAAACTGGAGGTTGTGAATCCTATGTTTTTGCGCCCAAGTTTGAATTATTCAAGCTTCGTAAAACTGTGGCTCTACCTCCCCAAAAATGATGATTTCACCAGGTTGTCATGAGGAGGGATGCCATTGTTTAATGCTGCAAGTGATGTTCAGATAACAGCTACATGGAGCAGGATGTGCAATGATCTGCACAAGCTGAAGCAGAGTGGAGACATTAGGATGAGGAAGAGGCCATTCAGCCCATTGTGTCTGCTCCACCATTGATTGAGATCATGGCTGATCAGTTAATCCTCAACTCCACTTTCCTGTCTTTTTTTCCATAATCCCTAATACCCTTAATGATTAAAAATCTGCCTATCTCAGCCTTGAATATACTTAATGATCTAGCCTTGACAGTCCTCAACGGTAAAGAAATCCACAGATTTACTACCCTCTAAGTGAAGAAATTCCTCTTCATCTTTGTCTTAAATGTGCTACCCCTTATTCTGAGATTATATTGTTTGGTCCTAGACTGTCTCACAGGGGGAAACAACCTTTCTGCATCTACTCTATCAAGTCCCCTAAGAATATTGTATGTTTTAATAAGGTTGCTTCTCATTCTTCTGTATTCAAAGAGTACAGGCCCAATCTATTCAACCTCTCCTCATAAGACATTGATTGCAAACTGATCTGTATCTCAACTCCATTTCACTGCCTGCGCCCCATATCCCTTGATCCCCACAAATGGCCCTTAACTAACAAGAATCTATTTCCCTTTTGTTATTTTGACAGAGGTTTACCAGTAAACAGGATGTGATACGACACTACAACATGCACAAGAAGAGAGATAACTCCCTGCAACATGGTTTCATGCGCTTCAGCCCCTTGGATGACTGCAGTGTCTACTACCATGGCTGCCACCTTAATGGAAAGAGCACGCACTACCATTGCATGCAGGTAACCCTCTCAGCTGCCTCTCAGCTGCCTGCTGCTTTAGACTGAGTGCAGTGATGATATACTGTCTTACTGCCATTCAGTCATTCACTGCTGGGTAATGTGTCTTTCATGACATGTGTGTATGCGTGCATATGTGCCTGTATGAGACCAGTGGAACCCAACCCCATAGCGGAGACATTGGTGCAGTCACTGGGATTGGTGCAATCCAGAGACCCAGGCTATTGCTGTAGGGAAATAAAACAAAGAATTATGGATGCTGGAAATCTGAAAAAAGTCTGCTGTAGGGACATAGGTACAAAACACAGCATAGTAGAACTCAGTCATTACAATTATATTTAGTTAATAAATTTGGAATCCATAGCTAGTCATCACAGATGATGACCACAAAACTATTATTGATTGTCATAAAAACCCATCCAGTTCACTAATGACCTATAAGGATGGAAAATCTGGCCAACATGTGACTCTATACCCACAGCACTGTGGTTGACTCTTAACTGCCCTCTGCAATGGGCTGAGCAAAACATTCAGATAAAGGGCCGTTAGGAGTGGGAAACATATGCTAGCTTTGCCAGTGATGCCCATATCCCATGAGAGAATTTTTTTAAAAATTGGTGGAGATTGTCCTAGCAGGATTACCAGCTTCAGTGGAGGATGTCAAGAAGTACACAGAGTTAGCAGAAAAGAAATCTGCTTGCTGTGTTGTTTCAAAATTTGTTTATTAGCAAGTTGACATGCATACCTGTCCCTGTAATGCATTTCTGAAATGGAGAGTGTTAAATCTGCTTTTTTTATTTCAGACATAAAAAAAGTTGAAAGGTATCCTCAGTGCCAAATAGCTGGATGAGCAGTATCCAAGTTGGCTTAGGGATCAAACCGTTGTTTTGTTAGAAAAAAGTATACAAAAGAAGGAGAAGGCCATTCAGCCCCTCAAGCCTGCACTGGCATTCATTATAGTCTCGGACAATTTTTGGTTTCAAAATCGCTTCCTTGCCTGCTCCCCCATATCCCTTGATTCCCCAAGAAACTAAAAATCAATGAAGGAGGACGCACAAGCCTGTACGGTAGAGATTTGCAAAGCTTTGCAACCTTTTGAGTGAAGTAATTGCTCATCTCAGTCCTAACTAGTCACCCCTGATCTTGAGACTCTGCCCCTATACTTTAGATTCCAAGCCAGACTGAAACAACCTCACCAATGTTTACCCTTTGGAGCCCTTTCAGAACTTTCTGTTTCAATGAGACCAATTCTCTCATGTCTGAGGCCCAATTTACTCTTGGAATGATGCAGAAAGCTCCAAGCAGCATAGCCCAGGGTCACAGGCCTCCCAGCTTTACACCCTGAGAGGCAAGGCAGCTTTCTGAGAGTCTGGGTGAACATTGGGACAGCATCGTTAGTGAAGGAAGGAAATGTTTGGAACAGGAGCTGGACAAGAACGAAGACGGCAGCGGTCTGGCTGGGAAGCACAAGGCTTGCAAAACCCCTGGTAGTCGCATTGCTCATCAGTGCTGACTGAGCAGGGCTGGACAGACTGAACACTCAACGAGGGACGTTTAAAAGATACATCCTTCCTCTCAAAAGAGAAACAAGAACAAAGCTTCTAACAAATGGGGTTTTAAAAAAAAAGCTGAAATCTCACTAATACTGCAACCTGCTATAATTCCAGCAAGGCTGCATCTCTTGCGAGTTTTTCAGTCTTTCACACTCACGACACATCCGCACTTGTTCAATTCCCAGCGTGCGATATCCTCAATGAACTCTGCAGCGGCTCCCTGAGCCCAATCTGCTGCAGGAAATGCTTTTCCTGCCTTCAGTCGCATGTTGTCATTCAGGAGCGGTTTCTGCTCATTTGTGATATTGTTTGAGGCTAATTTTAGCTCTGGGCTGGGGAATGTGCGGTTAAAATAATGCAAGCGAGGAGACTTCTGCCCAAAATAAATCCTCCTGGTCTTTCTCAAGAGGGAGAGGTCAAGTTCAAACAATGAGGATTTGAAATAAGGGATTTAGATTACTCAGAATCAACAGTACAATTTTTAGGGAGTGTTGACCTCAATTTTGAACAAAGCAAATTGTTTCAGTTAGTGGGTGAGATGTTGATTAAACATGCAAATCTTTTAAAAAGAAAGTGGCATTCGAAACTCCAGCTTTTGCTGTCTGTAATGTTCAGTTTGAATCTGACCTGCCACACCATTTCCTCATCACACCCCTCCCTCCAATCCCACAGAAAACAAAACAAAGGGCAGGAAGGACTAATGAATGTGGTTAAGGGAGGAATGTTAGTCAAGACATTGAATAATCTCCCGACTTCTCTCTGGAGTCTGCCACCAGCCCCTTCACATCTATCTGAACAAACAGACAGGAGCTCAGTCGAAAGTCCTATCTCAAAGGCACCACCTTCAGACAATACAGGAATGTCTCAGCATTAGCCAAACCTCAGCGTGTGTGTTCAAAACCGTTTTGGGCCAATTTTAGCCCTGTCCACCCAGTTGTAATGTCTGCCATTTACAAGATACTCTGGAGCAACTCACCAAGGCTCCTTAGAAAGCATCTTTCAAATCTATAACTTTGACCATCAAGAAGAACGAGGGCAGCAGACACATGGGAACACCACCACCTGCAAGATCCCCTCCAAGCCACCCACCATCCTGACGTGGAAACATATCACAGTTTCTTCAATGTTGCGGAGTCAAACTCCTGGAATTCCCTCCCTAAGGGCATTGTGGGTCTACTACAGCACAAGGACCACAGTGTTCAAGAAGGCAGCTCAAGAGCATCTTCTCAAGAGTAACAATGGGTACACAAAGAATACTGGCCCAGCCAGTGACGCCCACATCCTATCAATGAACTTTAAAAAAATGGTTGACAGTGGAATGCTGCATTTCCTGCACCTACCCAGGCAGCCAGCTTTCTTCCCACTGACACCCATAAGACCAGTCCAGGGGCCCAGCTGAAGCCAGCTCATAGCTTTATGGAGCATATATTTCTGTGAGACCCACAGGATTGCAAAAATTCCAACATGGAGAAATGAACAGTCTACATGTGCACCACAGCAGAGGAAAAGTGACCTAACCCGAGTTTCTTCGAGAGGCGGCTGCAGGTTGCTGACACATTTGCCCAGGAAATATCCCAGATCGTTGAGGGTGTAGCTCAGGGTAGAAGGACTGATTCCTCCCCCTGCCTTCAATCCCTACCATGCTGACAAGAACACATGGCTGATGGGTGCTATCCGTCAGGGATTAAAGTCATCCCTGTTGCCAACGCAACAACAACTTGCCTCATGCCTATGATCCATAAAAATATCTACCCCACCCTACCAAGAGTGGCTATCGTTCAGAATTTGAAGGGGCCTGTATCACAGTGGTCCAGAAGTTCCAGGTTCTCATCTGGTGGGTGGCAACTCTTCTGAATGGGTTGAATCAAAATAATTTTTCAAACTTGATGCCTTCGCAATGTTTCCTGGTGCTGTGCAGAAAACTCTGAGCTCCACATGCAACAGTATCTTCTGGAACTGGGAATCACATCATATGTCAATAGGCAAGTGACTTCACAGTCTTAGAGGGACACTGCTTTGTACCACAAGACCATAAAAAATAGGAATAGGAGTGGGCCATTTGGCCCCTCGTGCCTCTTCTGCCATTCAATAGAATCATGGTTGATCTGACATTCCTCACATTTACTTTCCTGCCCTTTCTCTATAACCCTTGATTCCCCAAGAATCTAGTGAACCTTCTCTGAACTGCCTCCAATGAAATAATATCTTTCCTTAAATAAAGGGACAAAAACTGATCACAGTGTCCAGATGTGGTCCCACCAGTATTTTGTACAACTGAGGTCAGACTTGCCTTCTCTTGTACTCCAATCCCCTTGAAACACGCACGATGATTAAGATAGATGGCACAGAGGTAGCTTTAAAGGGGTGTGAGAGGTAGAGAATTTTAGGGAGGCAATACCCAGGCTTAGGCACTGCCCTTTTAAACTGTTCTTGAGATGAAATGTTGACAGTCAACTATCTGTCCCACCTATTGAGGAGTTACTAACTCCCCACAGGAAACCTAGAGAAGGGAGAAGTTGACTTTAATGAAATTACTACTGAGTTTCCAACACTGAAGTTGATGCAATCTTTCTGTTTCTACCTAAAGCAATTAAAGCAGAAATTTCTATCACTAAATAATTTATTTAGACCATGAAATTAAGTTATGCTAATATAACCTGACAGGGTTTTAATGGCGCGCTGACTTCTACATCGCTGAGGCCAGGCGCCAACTCTCCGACACCTCCTCCTACCGCCTCCTTGATCATAACCCCACCCCCGACCACCAAACCACCATCTCCCAAACCATCCACAACCTCATCACCTCAGATGACCTCCCACTCACAGCCTCCAACCTCATCGTTCCCCAACCCCTCATGCCCGCTTCTATCTCCTTCCCAAAATCCACAAACCTGAATGCCCTGGTCGACCCATTGTCTCCGCCTGCTCCTGCCCCACTGAACTTATCTCCACCTATCTCAACTCCATTTTCTCCCCATTGGTCTGGGAACTCCCTACCTACGTCCGTGACAACACCCACACCCTCCATCTCCTCTAGAACTTCCAATTCCCCGGTCCCCAACACCTCATCTTTACCATGGACGTCCTGTCCCTATACACCTGCATTCCCCATACAGATGGCCTAAAGGCCCTCCGCTTCTTCCTGTCCCGCAGGCTCGACCAGTCCCACTCCACTGACACCCTCATCCGCTTAGCCGAACTCGTCCTCACCCTCAACAACTTCTCTTTCAATTCCTCCCACTTCCTACAGACATAGGGGATGGCCATCGGTACCCGCATGGGCCCAAGCTATGCCTGCCTCTTTGTAGGTTACGTGGAACAATCCCTCTTCCGTGCCTACACTGGCCCTAAACCCCACCTCTTCCTCCGTTACATTGATGACTGTATCGGCCTACCTCGTGCTCCCATGAGGAGCTCGAACAGTTCATCCACTTCACCAACACCTTCCACCCCAACCTTAAGTTCACCTGGACCATCTCTAAGACCTCTCTGTCTCCATCTCTGGCAACCACCTGGAAACTGATATCCATTTCGAGCCCACCGACTCCCACAGCTACCTAGAATACACCTCCTCCCACCCACCCTCCTGCAAAAATGCCATCCCCTATTCCCAATTCCTTCGCCTCTGCCGCATCTGGTCCCAGGATGAGGCATTCCATTCCCGTACATCTCAGATGTCCTCGTTTTTCAACATCCCCCCCTCAGTGGTCGAGAACGCCCTCGATCGTGTCTCCCACATTTCCCGCAACTCATCCCTCACACCCCGTCCCCACAATAACAACCTAAACAGAAACCCCCTCGTCCTCACATACCACTCCACCAACCTCTGGATCCAACGCATCATCCTCCGACACTTCTGCCATCTGCAACCTGACCCCACCACCAAAGGCATTTTTCCCTCCCCACCCTTATCTGCTTTCTGGAGGGACCACTCTCTCCGTGACTCCCTTGTCCGCTCCACACTCCCCTCCAGCCACACCACACCCGGCACTTTTCCTTGTAACCGCAGGAAGTGCTACACCTGCCCCCATACCTCCCCCCTCACCCACATCCCAGGCGCCAAGAAGTCTTTCCACATCAAGCAGATGTTCACCTGCACATCTGCCAATGTGGTATACTGCATCCACTGTTCCTGTTGTGGCCTCCTCTACATCGGGGAAACCAAGCGGAGGCTTGGGGACCGCTTTGCAGAACACCTGCGCTCAGTTCGCAACAAACAACTGCACTTCCCAGTCGCGAACCATTTCAACTCCCCTCCCATTCCTCAGACGACCTGTCCATCCTGGGCCTTCTGCAGTGCCACAACGATGCTACCCAAAGGTTGCAGGAACAGCAACTCATACTCTGCTTGGGAACCCTGCAGCCCAATGGTATCAATGTGGACTTCACAAACTTCAAAATCTCCCCTCCCCCTACCGCATCCCAAAACCAGCCCAGCTCATCCCTGCCTCCCTGACCTGTCCTTCCTCCCACCTATCCCCTCCTCCCACCTCAAGCCCCACCCCCATCTCCTACCCACTAACCTCATCCCGCCCCCTTGACCTGTCCGTCCTCCCTGGACTGACCAATCTCCTCCCTTCCTCCCCACCTACACTCACCTTTACTGGCTCCATCCCCGCCTCTTTGACCTGTCTGCCTCCTCTCCACCTATCTTCTCCACTATCCATCTTCTATCCGCCTCCCCCTCTCTCCCTATTTATTTCAGAAACCCCTTACCCTCCCCCATTTCTGAAGAAGGGTCTAGGCCCGAAACGTCAGCCTTCCTGCTCCCCTGATGCTGCTTGGCCTGCTGTGTTCATCCAGCTCTACACCTGGTTATCTAGGGTTTTAATACACTCATCTGAAATTCCCCTTATTATTTGGACAGGTGAGCCTAACCCTTTTGAAAAGATTATGCCTCAGTGAGCTTGGTTCCAAGCTCTGGAATCCCAACCTCTGCTTTTGCTAATCTCTT
This sequence comes from Ginglymostoma cirratum, assembly GCA_024137785.1. Taxonomy (NCBI): domain Eukaryota; kingdom Metazoa; phylum Chordata; class Chondrichthyes; order Orectolobiformes; family Ginglymostomatidae; genus Ginglymostoma; species Ginglymostoma cirratum. The sequence goes on from JAHRHZ010000004.1 coordinate 4,254,597, forward strand.
TCCTGTTTTAAGTTACGCATTAAAAACAATCTCTTTGATTGAGCTTTTAACCACCTGCTCTATTATCTCCTCCTCTGGTCAGTCTCAGTTTTTATTTTGCTGGAGGAGCACCATGAAAAGCTACCCCACAGTAAGGTGCTATATAAATGCAAATGGTTGCTATAAAAGCAAATGCTAGGAAGTCTGAGATATAAACAGGAAATAATCAGCAGACCTGGCTTTTTATGTGTGAGAACAGTGGGGGCACAACAGTATGGAAGTGGGTAACAGAAGATGGGCCCACTGACCCCAGAAACAGCGTGGAGGCAGCCATAACAGGGCTGTTGGTGCTGAGGTGAGCTGCTTAAAAGACCCTCCTAACTGCTCTGGGACTTCCTCTCAGTTAAAATAAAACAGGCATCCAGCTTTCACCCATCCCACACCCTCAATCTACCCCCCTCCACCATATTCTTCATACCCTATCCATGGCACCCCATGTCCTCCACCCATCTCTTATATTCCATCCATAGCAACCTATGTTCCTGTACCCATTCCCTGGCTCCTCGTAGTCCTGATGCCAACTTAGTGCCAGCTCATACCCCCATCCCCCACCAATCATCTGCTGTTATACATTTCATGCTAACTCAGCCTGCAACCACCATTAGCCGACCTCAGGAGCCATGGTAAAATGGAATGTAAGATCTAAGTATCTGTTACAGGCTTCACAATTAAAAAATAACTCTTATTAATAACACTTAATTCCTCACCCGTAAGGAAAACAAAAATTTGCATTCATAGCCCTATATTAAGGACAACAAATCACTTCATGACCATGTGGAGCTGTCAATCAAACTGTGAATTTACAGCCCCCTGACTGTGATAACAATAGGTTGTGGAAGCAGGGTGCAGCTCTAATCCTATAATGATAACCCTTAGACTAATGTCACCAAACAGTGAAGTAGCAATGAATGATTTTTCTTCAGCAGCATATTTGACCTTTCGGAAATATAAAATGCCTTGGGGTTTAAAAGACTTGATAGCTTGACAGTTCCATGGAGTTTATTCTTGTTTTATGTAGATTCATGTTTACTCTTAACAATTCTAAAGGAATGCCCAACATCTCCCAAAGAGCTCCTGACCTTACAGAGATCACAACAGGAGGAAATGGTTAGCAAACGATTCTGAATGAGGCACCATGAGGCACCAAATAAGATGAAAAGGAAGTAGCCCCCTTTTCTCTGGTAATACAAGTTGCTGTGATTATTTGAAATTTGGCATTCTTGCATTTGTCCTGATGGTAAAAAACAAAAAAGCTTCAGCAACGTGACTCCCTTTTCAGCAAGACTCAAGTTCTGTTCTCCCAAGAAACTGTTTGAGCAGGATCACAGAGAGACAAGAACATAGTAGAGCTCCCTGCTGTCTCATCTCTGGTCAGTCCTGGAGGAGCAGTGAAAGGATCAGTCCTTTGGCTGATTTGAAACAAAGCCATTACCTAACTCAAAAATAAAGCAGAGAAAAGTAGTTGTGAAGAAACCATACTGTCCAAAAGCTATAGCTTCAACTTGTTCCTTTGAAAAAATAAATACTTTGATGAGTCTTATGTCTTATTCTCTGAAGAAGGTAATTCTATTTTCTATTAAAATAATAGAACTTTGGGTTAATTCTTTTGAATGCTCAACTTCACAGCAAATGTAGGACAAGGGAATTTACCGATAAAGGGACAAGGCCTGAATTCTCAGTAATCTCTAATCCTTATGGCATGAGAACATACAAGCTTTTCCCTAGTTATTAAAATTCCTGTGAGATTCTATCGGGAATTTAATAGGCGTCGTCAGGGACATTGTTGGGACCCTCCCAGTTTGTTTTCCACATCAGGACTGGTAAATACCCAGCACTGTCTCCCCAACACCTTCTCTCTACATCCACTGTGCTGTAGGTAGGGAGCTTTGTATAAGTCATAACCCCCTGAAACTGAATGTCTGCCCACAGCCCTCAATCCTGTCCTTCCCCAGCAAAGTCTAATCTCTCAGTCTGACTGAATAGCCCTTTCTCCAAACACTGTCTCAGGATGAAATAGAAAGATGGGAATGGGACCCCTGTGGCTGATTACATGGGGCAGCCATTGGTGCAGTTGGGGGATAGCTGGATAACAGACCGAGTCTGAGGGAAGAAGTATTTGGGAGGGGTCCGGAGTTATAACAGCTGCACAGGGATAAGTAGGTGGGAGGCAAGGCTCATATGCACACACTCACTTAGATGAAAGTCATATTTAAACTTCTTTATGGCCTCTGCTCTCCCTATCCTCCTCCAACTGTTGTACCTCCAACCCTGTCCAATCTCTTCTTCCTCTGATTTTGTCTCTTATCCAGCTTTCCCCCAGTGTTGTAGCCCCATGCATTCAGCTGCTGCACTCCCGTTCCCTTCCTGAGCCTTTGTTCACTTTCCACTGCCCCACCCTTGAAGCTCTTTCAACAGGCACTTCATTTCTCTCGCTCTCCAGGTGGGTTGTACTAAGGTTTACACCAGTACGTCTGATGTGATGACCCATGAAAACTTCCACAAGAAGAATGCCCAGCTAATCAACGATGGCTTTCAGCGCTTTCGTGCAACGGAGGATTGTGGGACTCTTGGCTGCCAGTTCTATGGACAAAAGACCACACACTTCCACTGCAGGTAAATCCCAATCCAATTCAATCTCCCAATGTGTACAAAGAGTGACAGCTGTGACTCTCTTATTCACCCTTAGCAAGTTTCCAGATTAGGGCACATATAGACCAGCTGTGCTGAATGGCCTTCGCCAAGATTCGACGCAGTCCTATGTATAAGAATCTTAGGATGCTCTACTATGTTAAATGTGCTATGTAAATGCAAACTGCAGTATGAAAAGGTTGGAAGAAGAGTAACAAACATCTGGATGTAAGCTCTCTCATGGAGCACTCTCAGTTGGTATGATTTGGAACATCAACAACACAAATTACCCAAATTGTGCGGTCAAGTCCCTCACCAGGACTAATATGTACAAACCAAAGCTGATGCTCCAATGCAGTGCAGTACCGAGGGAGTGCTGCATTGTCAGAGGTGCTGTCCTTCAGCTGAGATGTTAAACTGAAGTATTGTCTGTCCCATTGGGTGGACGTTAAAGTTTCCATTGCACAGGTTCAAATCCCTCTATCAACAACACACCAAAAAAAAACTGATCATTCTCACTTTGCTGTTTGCTGAGCTTGCTGTGTGCAGTTTGGCTCCACATTTCCTACAACGGCGACAACATTTCGCAAGTACTTCACTGGTTGTAAAGCAGTTTGAGACAAATAAATGCGAGTCTTTCCTTTTTATCCTCTGGTATTAAGTTAGGTTGTAGTGGAAAGAAAACCTGAGACACACATGCATTGTGATTTGTGCTCAGTGACGAGTGTGTGACATTGAGGGACAAAGAGAAGTTGGAATGTAGGGAACGTTACAGTCTGCTCATTAATCTCTCCATTTTCCCAGGCGTCCTGGTTGTACTTTCACCTTCAAAAACAAGTGTGACATCGAGAAGCACAAGAGTTACCACATCAAGGATGATGCCTACGCCAAGGATGGCTTCAAGAAATTCTATAAATACGAGGAGTGCAAGTATGAGGGCTGTGTCTACAGCAAGGCCACGAACCACTTCCACTGTATCCGGGTGGGCTGCGGCTTCACATTCACTTCCACCAGCCAGATGACCTCGCACAAGCGAAAACACGAACGCCGCCACATCCGGAATGCGGGAGGTCTTGGTCTAGCTTCTCAGCTGCTGGGCCGCAAGGAGAACGAACAGGATGACTCCAGCAATGATGACCTGATTGACTACTCAGCGATAAGCAGCAAGAACTCAAGTCTGAGTGCGTCTCCGACAAGCCAACAATCTTCAGTACCGATGCTCCTCCCCACTCCCACCACAGAGATCTCCTCGACCCAGGCCATCAAGCCGACAAGTAGCGTCATCCCAGTGACCAAAGTGTCGACGATTCTTCCGCAGACGCTGGCCAGCCCCATCCCGGTCGCCTTGGCACTCTCCAATGCCGGTCTCTCCAACACGGGCCCCTTCTTCCCTATCATTCCCAACAGGGTCTCCATGACCCTCCCCGTGACAGCAGCCAACTTGATATCCACCATCTCCTCCAGCGTTCCCACCTTGCCAACGGAATCGCCTTCGCAAGTTGTCTCGGGGTCCAGCAACACAATCCCCCTGTCTGCAGCTGCTGCAACCACCATCATGGAGAAGATCACGGCCAGCAAAGGGCTCATCTCCCCGATGATGGCCCGCCTTGCAGCTGCAGCTCTCAAACCATCCAACCCAGCAGACTTAGGTGAGGCATAGTGGTTTGAATAACCCTGGTATTTTGTACTCATCGTAAGAAGAGCAGATCAGCCCCAACTTGACACTGAGAAACTGAGCTGAACTAGCCTCCTCATGTTCAAGAGATAGGTCAACGGGGGAAGTCTGGAGTTGTGTCATTGGAGCTGGATTTGAATTTGAGCAGTAACATTTTTTAAAACCATCAGTAAGACCATCATTCAATGAGATTACGGATGATGTAATTCTCAACTCTGCTTTCCTGCCTTTTTCCCCCCAACCCTTGATTATTTTACTGATTAAAACTCTGTCTAACGCAGCCTTGAATATACTTAATGACCCATTAGACGTCATGGGAGAGTCTAGGACCAGAGGGCATCATCCCAGAATAAATGGTAATATATTTAAGACAGAGATGAGGAAGAATTTACCCTCAGAAGGTCATGAATCTGTGGAATTCTTTCTTGCAGAGGGCTGTCAAGATATTCAAGGCTGAGACAGACAGATTTTTAATCAGTTAGGGAGTCAAGGGTTATGGAGCAAAGGTAGGAAAAGGGAGTTAAAGATCATCAGATCAGCCATGATCTCGTTGGATGGCAGAGCACACTTGACAGGCTGAATGGCCCTCTTCTGTTCCTATGTTTTATGCTAACCTTCCCTCCAATAATACTCGGTGTATTATGCTTTGCCATTCTGTCCCTTCAAATCCTTTTGAAGTAGGAGTTTATTATTTCGTTCAGAACGGGGAAGACCATTTCATTGAACTATCTCTTTCCTCTGTAAAAGTTCAAATATTTGGTCAAGTTAAAATGAGTTTCTCTCACTTTAGATTTTGCCTTCAATTCTGAGGTCTTTTTATTAGCTGGGTTACTGTTTATAAAGCAAGTCTGGTGTTATTGTAATGTGATAACACTTAAAAACTGAATTAACAGTTCACCCCCAAAAGGTGGAATAAATCTAGGTGCGAATAGAAAGCCATGGAACTTTCTATGTCTGTGGTCTACCCTCCAAAAAAACAAATGAAAACCCACAGAATTTTGTTTCTCAAACTGACTGAAGTGTTACAGCACAGAAAGAAGCCATTCCGCCCATCATGTCTGTATCACCTCCTCAAACAAGCATCATTACTTAGTGACAAATTCCAGCTTCTCCCCACCCCCATGCACACTATTTCTATCCAAATAATCATCCAATTCCCCCTTGAATGCCTTAACTGAACCTGTTTCCACAACATTTCCAGGCAATGCTTTCCAGCCCCTAAATACTCGCTATGTGAAAAAGCTTTTTCCTCCCATTGTATTTGCACCTTTTGCAAATCACGTCATTCTGAAGAAGGGTCACTGGACTCGAAACGTTAAATCTGTTTTCTCTCCACAGATGCTGCCAGACCTTCTGAGTTTCTCCAGCAATTTCTGATTTTGTCCATTTCATTTCTTTTTCATTTTATGAGTGGGAACAGTTTCTCTCTACACATTCTGTCCAGACCAAAGTTTCCTCAAAAGTAACTTGCATAAGATGGGAATATGGAACAAATGCCTGCTGTCCTCTCTAATCTGCTAATGTTTAACAGTTCAGCTGTTGCACAATTCCAGTTAAAGGGGCAGTGACAGGAAGCTGGGAATTTCAGCTGAATGCTCCTAATAATGGGACCCAGGTGACTTCATCAGGGAACACTCAGGATTAATAGATGACAGTATTATACTGGTGGACAAAAAAGAGGGATAAGCCTTGGTCTTTCAGGAACTTTTATACATAACTTTGCAAATAGAGGCATTTTGACAAAAACAATAAAATATTAATTGATGTAAATTTTATGTTTTTTTCTATTGTATCCAGACGTGCTCTTATACACAAGTGAACGGATTTCTTAACCCCAGTCACTCGTGGTTGTTTTTTCGCCAATTAACCACTACCCGTGTTCTCCAATTGATTAACTTCCATGCAAGGCCCACAAAGGGCAATGCAGATCATTTGAGGCAAGGGAGAGGTAGGGAGAGATGGAGAGGGGATATGTCACTTTTACAGATGTTCTCATCAACCTGCTCAGAGATGTTATTACACACCTCTGGAGCAGGTGGGACTTGAACCTGGTTGTCCTGGCTCAGAGGTAGTGACACTACTACTGCAGCATAAGAATCCCTTGTGTTAATGTTTTATCAGTTGGGAGTTATTACATTCAGAAGGTGGGTCATAACTGGGCATTCGCTTTGTATTACATAAATATAGGTGCAGAGTGAAAGTGTTTTTTTTTAATCAAAGGTGCATTGTACGGAATTTGTGTCTCTGTAAATAAAAGCTTGTCAGCGATTTCCCCACCAATGATTTCTTTTTTCTTTGCTGTGCTCGGTCCATTCATTAAGTGTATGATATCTTTGAATGGTGCAATCTATGTGTGACCTGCACAGTAATGTCCGGGTACTGATGCACCCAAAAAGGAAATGTGCTCAGCTTCCTGCGTATAGCGCAAGTGAGGCAATGGATTACACAAGGTGACCAAAAGCTTGGTCAGAGAGATTGCTTTTAAGGAATGTGGTGAAGAAGGAAGGCAACGTGTGGAAGTGCAGGGAAGGAATTCCCGAGCCTAGGAATCGGTAACTGAAAACACAGTTTCCATTGATGGAGTGATCAAAAGTGGGGGTGCTGAAGGTGCTAGAATTAAAGGAGCACACAAATATTCCAGAGATCTATAAGGCTTGAAGGAAAATGCAGAGAGCAGGGGGCGAAATGGCAAGGGGTGGGATGGGATTTGAAAATCAAGATGAGGGTTTTACGATCAAGGTGTTGTTTGACTGGGAGCCAAAATAGGTCACGCTCTGTGAATGGGACTCATTGAGAAACACTGGTGGCAGCATTAGAATGACTTCAAGGTTATGGAGCTTAGTATGTGGGTGACCAACTTTGGCTTCAGTTTATTGGGTAGCCTGAATTTAGTGGTGTCCATAGTAACAGCTCTGGGCACATTACAGGATGGTGATGTAAGCGTGCCAGGTGACAGACTCTCTCCTTAAACACATTGTTCTATGTGGGAATTGGATTGTGCATACACTGCAGTGGATTGCAGTGTCTGCTTTTTTTCTTCAACCTTTACCCTTTGTCCACAACCCCTTGACTTTATAATTCCCAAGTGTGAGCTTGTTCATTTTCTAAAAACAAAAGGGAGGGAACAATTTTATGAGGCGGGTAATGTTTACATATCAAGAGGAGCAGGCAAAAACGGAACAGCAGTGACCTTGTGAGATTTTGGCGTAAGATGCAGATTGACCAGAACTCATCTATCAAATTCTTCCCTTTACTGGTTAAAACAGACGTTAGGGTTAATCTGCTGCTCAGTGGAATTCTGAATTGAACCCTTCAGGTCCTTAGGTCTCATAGTGTAAGTTCAGAGCCTTTGAGAATTGGCAGAGTCAGAAAGTTTGAAACTTCCTCAATGCAGGGGTAGCTTCTACAACTTGTGTAGAGATATAAATCCACACGAAGTAGGGTGGGGTAGGATGGGGGGAGCTAGTTGGGGAGGAGGGGGAATAGGTCACTGAACACTTTGCTTCCTTTCACTTCAATAGCCATCCTGAGAAATAGGGCAGGTTTATTTTGGAGAAAAGCAAAACTTTTTTCTGCCTGAGGCCAAATTAATATTTTAGTCCCTTGGGTATTTCAGATAAGGCTGGGTTCAGGCAATTCTATCAGCTGATTTATTCTCTTTTCACGTGGCCTTTGTCAATACCTTGCTCATAAATGTGATCTGTCCATCTAGGTAGGGGGTGGGGGTGGGGTTGGGGTTGGGGGAGAAGGAGGGGGTGGGGAAGGGGTGGGTCAAACCTGTTTGAACTGATCTGTTTGGCTGTCAAGTTTGATCTGGCATGAATGGGAGATGTTCCTGTTGAGCATGCTCTGTGGTAGGCTGAAGCGTCTCCATGGAAACGTAGACATCCTGAAAGGAGGCAAAGGTTGTCTCCCACTCTGGAGCTGCCAGAGTCCCTCAGCATTAACATGATACTTAATGAATGGTTAAGAGGCAGGGCCACAAATCAGATATGACAACGGCAGAATGAAGCCTTTTCACCTCCCCCTTTCTCTCCTCTCTGACATCTCAAAAGTCCTGATGGCTTGACGTGATTTGGCAATAATTATCACTCCACTTGTTCCGTCGCTGAGCAAAAGTCAGAACCGATCTCATCACAGGGGACCAACAATGACTTGTTCTCTGCATTTTGTCATAGCAGGAAATGAGCAGCAAACGCAGTTGAACCAGTTCAATCTGATCCCACTCAAGCAAGAGCCAAGTGACATCACCAAGACCCAATCTCAAGACTCAACACAGAATCAGAGCCTTGATCTCAGCTTGAAGGAGCACAGGTAGGTACCTGGCTGCACTGACTGCACCAGTATAAAAGTCAACTTATTACTTCAGTCCTAACCAAAATGGATGCCATCAGGGCTCAGTGGTGAGTACTGCTGCCTCACAGTGCCAGGGACTCAAGTTCAATTCCAGCCTCAGGTGATTTGGGCATAGTAGGACTGCAGGTGCTGGAAGCAAGGAGCGGGAAAGGCAATGTTTCGGCCCAACTTTCCTGCTCCTCGGATGCTGTTTGATTGGCTGTGCTTTTCCAGCTCCACATTTATTGACTCCACCTTCACGTGATGCCTATGTGGAGTTTGCACGTTCTCCCCGTGCCTGTGTGGGTTTTCTCCCATAGTCCAAAGATGTGCAGGTTAGGTGGATTGGCCGTGCTAAATTATCTGTTGTGTCCAGGGATGTATAGGCTAGGTAGATTAGCCATGGTAACTGCAAAGTTATCGGGATAGGCTAGGGGCTGGGTCTGTGTGGAATGGTCTTCGCAGGGTTGGTGCAGACTTAATGGGCCAAATGCCTTCTTTTTGCACTGTAGGAATTTTATCATGAAACCAGGTATTGAGGAGAGGGCACAAGCTCTGTGAGGCTGTCCTCACATACTTGCAGCTGATAATCCCAGTTCTTCACATACAAAACCAGATAAGTACATTTAATCAACTATCTACACCACAGATAAAAGACCACCGCCACACCCCAACCCCCCCAAAACATCCGCTGCTCCCATTTATTACAACTGCTGCAAAATCTCTCCATCTTTTGGTTAATTGAGGTTTGATCTCTTTTTGAAATATAGCCCATTGCCAGCCTGGCGATCAGCAGTTCTCCAGAATGGCAAACCTGAACCAAAAATGGATGTGTTTATTCCAAATTGTTTGTGGGATGTGTGCATCACTAGCTCTGGTTGTCCATCCATAATTGTCATTATGTACAGTTCAAAGAAAAATAAAATGATTCCAGATAATGGAGGGATTTTCATATGTAGAGAAGCTGAAGAGGTTGTGCTCATTGCAGTTCAGAAGAATGAGAGACGACCTAATTGAAACATATAAAATTCTTAAGGGTAGACATGAAGAGGCTGTTTCCCCTTGTGGGAGAGTCTCAGACCAGAACACATAATCTCAGAATAAGCAGGTGTATTTTTAAGATAGAGGAGAGGAATGAATCCATGGAATTCTTTACCGCAAGGGGCCACAGAAGCTGTTTTGTTAAGTATATTCAAGGTAAAGATATACAAATTTTAAATCAGGAAGTTGATCTAGAGTTACGGGGAAAGGCAGGCAAGTGGAATTGAGGATTATCCGATCAGCCACGATCTCATTGAATGGCGAAGCAGATCTTTGGGCTGAATACCCGACTTCTGCTCCTACGTCTTACAGTCTTTTGGAGCTTACATTGTCACTATTTCCATTTGTGAACATTGAGCTGAGTGAGGCCCCTGGTATGGAAGGACCCTGAAATATTGTGAGATATAGAAACAGGCCAGTTAGTCAAAATATTTTTGATGGGGACCTGGTGATTATGACAAATTGATGACAAGGCAGAGAGACACCCAAAAGATCATCTTAAAGAAGCAGCTATTTGGTTTGATGGTTGATGCTGAAAATTCCCTATAGGATTCTGAATGTTGCCTGCAATTCTGTGGTCCTTATTTTGGACAGTTGATTTATTTTCTAGTCCCTTGTGCCACATGGGCAACATTGGCAAGATGCCAGCCTTTATTGTCTACCCCCAACCACCCTTTAGAACATGACTTCACTGGATGACAGTATCATGTATTCAGGCATTTGACAACATATTCACTATACTTCAGATTAAAAGCTGAGGCATAAACAAACAGTTTAGGTTGGGTGAATTAGACTGTAATGAGATTGTAGCTGGTGTTTTGATTATCACACTGTGGGATAACTACAAAGTACACACTATACTGCACCATCAAGTCACAACAGTCATAGAGAAATTAAAGTAATTACTTTTCCTTGTTCCTGCAGCACTGAATCCAATGGACATGTGGATTCGGGACAGACATCTCTGTTATCCTCATTTCTCAATAAGGTAAGAGTTACTATCAGCATTTATACCCAGAGTCAAATTAGCAGGCTGCAGAGGGTATTCCTGTTTGTTTTTCTGTTATTCCAACACCAGTTTCGGAGCTTGTGGTGTCGAAAGCATTCATATTTTAAAGCCATTAATCATGTGCAGCACACTTCAGCTCGTCATCCACAGATAAATTAATGCAATTAAATGGAGTAGTGTGTGCTGCCATATTGTGAAGTGCTGTGGGTTATAGACCGAGGCACATGTAACAGCTGCAAAACACTGGGTGTTACATTTCAGCTGCTTGTTGGGCGGCCAGGGAATGGTTTTGTCCATTGGTGAAACAAGCTAATTTACAAATGTTCTACTGTTTAGCACATTCAATACTGAAACCTACACCCGGTCAGCCTCCAGCATCAAAAACTCTTGTTGCCCCTATCTTAAGCTGCTTAAAGCCCCGTTCCCCTCTCACTGACTGACAGTGGCTCCCAGTGAAACAACATTTTGATGTTATTATTCTCCTCTTTACTTTCAAGTCCCACCAAGGGCTGGCTCCACCTTCTCTCTGTAATCTCCAGCCTTCACTACTACCTTTCAAGATATCTGTGCTTCTTGATTCTGGCAGTTTGCCCTTCCATGATTTGCCCAGCTACACTATAGACTGGCTGGTCAGATGGACTGAGCAGCAGCAAATGCAGTTTAACCCTGAGAAGTGTGTGGTGGTGCATTTTGGGACAGCTAACAAGGCAAGGGAGTACACGTTGAATAGTAGGAACCTCGGAAGTACAGAAGATCATGGAGACCTGAGTATGTATGTCCATAGAAAGCAGCAGGACAGGTAGGTAAGATGGTTGAAAGGTATGCAGGATAGTTGCAGTTGTTAGCCAAGACATAGAATACAAGAGCAAGGTGGTTATGATGGAGCTGTGTATAGCGTTTGTTAGGCCACAGCTGGAGTACTGTTCAGATAATGTCTTGAGTGGTTTGGTGTTTGATTTTCTTCATGGTGCTCCTGTGAAATGAATTGTAATCTTAACAGTAGTATATCAAAGGTGTTGTATAAATACAAGTAGTTGTTGTAATTGCTCTGCACCTTTTGAGAAGACATAGCCATGGAAAGTTGAGCCCAAGACCGGAAGGTCAACACCATGAGTCTTCACAAGGTTTATTGCATCAGCTGAAGGGAAGAGCTGCCTGAACTCAGTCGACAGCAAATCATTGAGAGGCTACAGGCCAAAGCTTAGGATGTCCCATCTTGCGTCAGGAAGGGGAAGAGGGTGCGTACCAAAATTCTTATTGTCACAGGATTGTTACAATGGAGAATGTCGCCTTTCGGCCCATTATGTTTATGCCAGGTATCTGAATGGGCAATTCAATTCACTTCATAGCCCACCTTCTCCTGCATAACCCTTCCCATTCTTCCCTTTCAGATAACAGTCTAATCCCCCATTGAAAGCCTCAATTGAAGCTGCGTCCACCAGAGTCTCAGGCAGCTCGTTCCAGACCTTTACCACTCGCTACTCAATCAATTCTGAGGAAGGGTCACCAGACCCAAAACGTTAACTCTGTTTTTTCTTTCACAGATGCTGCCAGACCTGCTGTGCTTTTCCAGCAACTTTGTTTTTGTTCCTGATTTACAGCATCTGCTGTTCTTTTGGTTCTTAACCACTCGCTGCCTGACTTATGCTTAGGTCTTGCTTTGAAATTTGATGTTTGTTGAATTATTATAAGCTCTTATATTTCTATCACTAGATGTCCCAAAACAGCAGCGGACTGAGCAATTTGCTGAACCTCAAGACAGAACCGGACTGTGCACAGTCGGATGCAGAACAGATGCCCTACGTGAATAAAACTTTGACCCCACAGAGACAGGAGAAACGACAGGAATTCTGGGAGAAATACCTGCGCAGGTAAAGGTTTCACTTCTACTTGCTGCAGCTCACTCAGTGGCTTGGTGGGTCAAATTAGACCATTTCCTGAAGCAGACTCGTAACAAAACCCTGACTCTGATTGAAGTCCACATTGTGTTTGTCTCTCTCAGCCCATATATGACACAGTGTTATAATTTGTGTGTGAATGTGGCAGAAGGAAAGCAATCAAAACTCCAGGCCTTGATTGTTGTCTAGTGATAGGTCAAAAGTGCATATCTGCATTCATATCTGTGTGTGTGTGTGTGTGTGTGTCCATGTGCATTTCTGTGCATATGCGTATTGATGTATGGATCTGTGTGTGAATCTATGCATGTATCAATGATT